>WEIU01008334.1:217959-235962 GCA_013389925.1 Aegithalos caudatus
TATCATTCATCATATAATTTTCTTTATTCTGTATATCTAAATATTAGGTGAGTTTTTAGGACACCTGTTTGGAACATTAGCAGATACCTGTAATGGATGGACCTTAATGCCTGTTGTATTGCATTCTTTTATTTGTAGCTATAGTAAGGTTCAAAATTGCAATCTAGATACCAAATTTTATTTAATATTCCCTAACATTAACTCTGGTATTACAGATATAAAGTCTAGCTACAACCTTTCTGTGATGGTAGACTGTTCATACCAGCTTTTCAAAGGTAATCCACTCTCCTCTCTGCTGCACAAATCACAAAGATAAATTTCACATTCCAACAACAGCTATCTCTTCACTCATTAGTAACAAACACCTGTAGCAGCAGGAGCCTCATACACTTTAACCGGCTTGTTTTTGCACCTTTAAATTGCTTGTCATCATAAAGAAATGACAGCAGTTCAATGAGAGAAGAGTAAAGCAGCATGAAGGTTGAAGCCATTTCCAGTGTTTAATTGCCATTAAAAAAAACTAACAAGTGATTAAAAAGATAAATCAAAAGTTTGCAGAAAGACTAAAGCACCCACTCAGTTTTACAGTTTCATTTGAGCTACAAACACGTTATACATCCATTTACAAAACAATGAGCTCTTACAGTTTATGAAAGTTTAATCTCTTGGTTTATTGCTTTAATATATCTAACATTGGTAAGGTTTACTTTAGAATGAACTGTCTGACTATATGATGTTGATGTTAGTTTTTACATTCTGTCTGCAAATGGAATGAATAACATAATAATTGTACTAATCTATGAAACAATTAAAGTAGGGGTAATTGCTGCTTCTCTCATATCTGCATGTAAAATAAAAGAATTAATATTTTATCATTTGGCAATGCTTCTTGTTAGTGCAATATTCTGAGATAATTTTTTTGTTTGTTTGTTTGGCCACAGGCATTTGAGCAAATGCTGAAAAAGTTATGCAAAACCAAAATGCACATTACTGGTACACTTGTGCTATCATCTTAGGCTCACATGTCTGGTAAAACCTTGGTCAAATAACATCAACAAGAGAAAAAAAAAAACACCCAAACCAAAGAACTCCAGTCATATTTCTTAAAATAATACCCTCATAATTTCAGAAAATAAACAAACAAATGAACAAATGGGGATTTGATGATAAACTTCTTCCCCTAAAATTATATATTTATCCTAGGCTGAAGTACAAAATGACAAAACTCATTACGATAAAAAGTAATTGCAGCAGTTGTTATTAAAGAGGATTTTAAACACAGGTTTAAAAAGCTCAGAAAACAAACTGTGGATGTGCTTTCAAAACAAACTGTGTATGTGCTTTCACTGTTGTAAATTATCCTATCATTTCTGAAGGAAACCAAAAACCATCCTGAAAACTATTCTTTTTTTTTGATTCCTACCTTGTCTAAGAACATATTGATCTTGGCATTTGAATTGATTTTTATTTTATTTTTTATCCACTATTTCAGGAAACTGCTAATGACATGCTTTTAAATTCCTGAGTGTGTTTTAATGGTGTGATGTGGGAGACTGTCTCTTATGCACCTTGGGAATTGGCTTTGGGGAAAAGGAATATCAGAGAAGGGAAAAAGCTGGTCCTCTGAAGTGCCAGAGCTGTTTCCTACCTTTCAAAGCTGTCAGGTCTTTTACTCATTTGCTGTTTCATTCTGCTTCTCATTTGCACATCAAGTCCTGCAACCTGAATTTGGTTATCTTTAATAGATGCGCTACAAGGTCAGCAGTAAGAGCCAAATCTTCCATGGTCTCTTCAATTCAACACGTGGACATAAAGCAACCATTGCAGACCTCCGGCAAGATTTATGCTCTATATAACTACCAAGGTAGAGTTTCACTTTGCCATGTCTCTTAATGAAAAAATAGAATTATTATGTGTGGTTTTTGGACTTAGAGCTACCTCAGCATAGTAACTCATATACACATAGAGAATCACCAAATCATAGAATGGTTCAGTTGGAAGAGACCTTAGAGATGATCTAGTTCCAATCCCCCTGCCATAGGGGACCATATAGTATTAATTTTGAGTAAAGCACACAGGGTTTTTCCCACAAAAGTTTGCTAAAAATGTTCATAATGCAACATGTGCATAAATAAAAGGAAAAACTATTTTGAAAATAAAATACAATGTTTACACTAAATACTGTTCTTTTGGAGCTGGAAGTCTGGAGCCTTAAAGGAAAGATTATACTCATCACTATTCAAATCAGTGAAAATCTCACCATCAATTAGGGAGAATTATGACTAGTTTTTTTTTTTACTAAGCTTGTGATTGACCCTTTCCACACAGTAAAAATGACCTCAAAAACCTGTGCCACAAGCAAACACCAGGAACCCAGGAACTGAGGAAGATACCTGCCCAAATCAACCTAACTGTGCAGAATCACAGAATCAAAGCAATTGATTCTTTCTCATTTCCCACTCAGTATGACTCCTAACAAATAACTCACCCCAGTAAAGTCAGTGGTACAAGATTATGTGGCTCTAAAACTTTGAGGAAAACAGATAATATTCTACTGATCGCCCTATTATTGTATATCTTCCGTGCAATGCTCCCATGTGTGGATGTTTATGAGTATACTAGAGACATAACTTATAAAATTTGCATTATACATTTTTATAAGCAATAATGTACTTAACCACAGAAATCTTTAATAAGTGAGAATAAAAATACAGAATTGTGCATCAATAAGAATATTTCTTTATATTTTTCATAAAACCTCAGAAATTAATAAACCTATGACTGGTAAGAAGAGACACAATTACCAACTCATTGACATATTTTAAGACTACTGTTCCTTGAGATCCAAACTTGTAAACTTTAAGTGCATTCCTCTTCATGACAAAATAAATGTAACAATAAAATTCTTAAACTGACCACCCTGGAGCAACACGCATTCTAGGCCTTTTCTAACTGTATAGACTACAAAATATTAAAATTAATTCCTTTCCATAAAAGTGCTTAAATAGCAAGAAAAAATTTATTTTTACAAACACATCATCAGAATTTCCAATTGATTTGTTATTTCTAGATTTCCATTTTTCTTCACTCATCATCATCAGTAGGACTTTGCATCTTTATATTGACTGAATGTTAAATTTTCATTGAGTTCTTAACTTCTTATGACTCCCCTTTCCTATTTTGTTCCAAATGTTTATTTCTCTAATTCAGGACTTCTAAACTATCTCTGATGAAATATGTAATGAGAGTGATAGAGAATAGCATTTCACTACATGCTTATCTATTACAGCTACAAAGAATCCAGTTTACAATGATCAGCTTGTTAACAAGAAAGAAAATGATAAAATTAGTAAAGCTAAAAGCTAGTAAAAATATCTTTGGTTTACTGATTAAAGTAGAAAATACTGCCCAAATTTTCCTTTACCTTTCCCTTTCATGTTAGAATTTAGCCATAAAGAGGGTAGATTTAGGCACAATATTAGGAAGAGATTCTTTACTCTGAGGTGGTGAGGCACTGGAACAGGATGCTCAGAGAAGCTGTGGATGTCCCACCCATGGAAGTGTTCAAGGACAGGTTGGATGGGGCTTGTAACAACCTGGTCTAGTGGAAAGTGTCCCTGTCCATGGCAAGGGGGTTGGAATTAGATAGGCCCCTTTAAGGTCCTTTTCAACCCTAACAGTTCTATGATTCTGTATTTAGTTAACTTCCCTGTGCCACAGGGAAGAAATATGCACATGTGATCACTTTCACTGGAAAGGTAAAAAGGTGGGTGAAGCTTGTGTTAATTCCACATGCTTCAGTAAAGACATACTTGCTCTCTGATGTGAAATTCCTATTTCCATTACTTTGTCACAATTCATGACACAGGAGCACAGATAATGTAGTATTCATTTCAACAAATCCCTGTTTATACTGCAAGGTAAAGAGCAAGGTTGGGAAAAGGTCTGATTTGTCTGATTAATTATTTAAAAGATTGGTTTCACGTCACCTAACTTGGCATGTTGTTAGTGCTGATACCTGTATCCAAACTGGTCACAGTAGAGTCCCTATTTAGTTAGTGAGTTTAGTTAGTTCTTCTTAGAATGCAGATGTGAAATGCAATGTAGAGACATAGAAACTGCACCCTGAAGTGCCTACTTGTCTTAATTGACTGTAAAAATACCAAGAGTGAGCAGTGCAGATGTCCACAATGTACATGGTCATGTGATTCCCACTCAGTGTTTGCTCCTCCTATTTGAAAACTAAGATTGTGATTACCTGTCCAAGTCTTCAGCCATTTTATTTACTTGATCTATCCAGAATGCTCAGATAAAACTTGGTCTGATGTTAAGAGTCCAAGTTAAGTGTTCCCAAATTCCCTTTCAAGGGCATTCAAACATATTAGAAGTGATTTTAAACTATGGGAGCTTCTGAAGCCTTTCTGTAAAGGAAAAAAAACCAAAACACAAACAAACAAAAAACCCAAACGAAAACAAAAACTCAAACCAAAATGTTAGCTCTGGCAGTTGCTTGTACTTTTTATGGCATTACCATTGGGATTTTGATTCTGTCAGTCACACATCTAGTCAATGTTTCTAAAAAATGACAATCATCTTGGAAATATGTCTTAAGATGACAGGACACTTTGCAAATCCTAGGCGATAGGGAAGGCATGTATGCATGCTCTAATTTGTTTGATTGACCACAAGTCTCCTTTTGTGATACCAGCTATTCCCTGCAGGGAACAGAAACATTGTTTCTAACTTCAGGCTAACTATTAGTTTTGGGATTTTCTATGAAACAGACCTTGCTGACCTGTAGCTGGAAAATATAGTAGGTGATAGAGGTTTGGGAAACAAACTGTCAAAGAGTTGTTGTGCCGGAGCTGGATTAAAATAAGGTGAAACTTGTATTGGAGTTACATTTGTGTGAAAGGCTCTAGCAGTTGCTGATTTGATGCCTGATAAAGAGAAAAGAGTCCCAGTAGGCAGCAACAAGCTGGTGAATCACAGCTGCCTTCTGATGTTCATTTGATTATAACCACAGCTTATGAATGTCATAATTGTGCAGGGGTTATTTGCTAGTTAGGGAATCTGGTTTTCTATTAAAAAAAGGACAGCCAGAAAGGTCAATTGAAAGGAATGTGCAACAAATGGATTTAATTTATCTATGGTTGTCTTTTCAACACTTTGGAAAGAAATATAACAACAAATTAAAATTATCAGCAAGGGATTCATTGGTCATTTTCATGTGATCATTGGGATAAGCAAAACTACAGAGAATCTGTCATAGCATAGGACTCTAGAAGAGCATGTCATGCTTAACCTAACATGATGAAGGTTGGATCAGGGCCAGATATGGTTACTCTGCAGTACTTATGAGCATTAAACACCAGGGAGAAAATAGAGGTATTTAAGATAATGGATAAAACAGACATAATAACAAAAGGCCATTAATACAACTTGTCCATGAATTAGATTATTTCTATTAAAAGGAACAGAGAGTTTCTACACAAAATTTCCAACAAAAGCAACTGGACAATAAAGCTGAGGAAGAAGGGAAGTTTGTCCTGTAGGTATGAAAGACCTACATTTTGATTTACACTGAAAACTGATGAGTATTGTCTATTCAAAATATTACATTACAAATGCCTAAAAAATAAATTATCCTTCAACATTAATATAGTGACAATTAGAAAATACTGGCAACACCATATTACGCTCATAAAAAAAAGATTATTTTTTTCTGTCTAGTTACCTTTCCTTGAGTTAGAAGACAGTGATCCCTTAGTAGACAAAACCAGATTTTTTTTCCTCATTAAATTGTAACGGATGGAATATTTTGTTTATTCCAGTAAATATCTATAACTATTTTCTAGATAAATTATTTGCCTATGACAACAAGAAATATACATAGAAGAAGATTAAGCCAGTTTTCTAACTAAAATGGAGCCAGTTTTCTAACCTATTGCTTATGATGTTAACACGGACTTTGTTAACACCGATAATTGTCCTTATTTTACATAATGCATTTCAGATATTTGGTTCGCAGAAAAAAAAAAAAAAAGTACAAGAAAAAGCTCTAAATGTCTGTAGGTGTAAATGAGGCAAAATATATTTTAGAAAATTTTCCACTTCATAAAATATTCTGTCCGAGTACCAACTAGTTTTTCAGTCAGGTTTGCATTGCACATTGCCATCTTTTTGTAATCTCTTTTGCATATAAGATTCAAGATTTCCTGCCTTACAATATTTACTTAAGACACTTTCTGACATAACTTAGCATATTGATAGCATGTTCAAGTGGTCTCATCTGTATCATGTAGGTGACGTTGGGATCCCATCCATCCCAAAACAACACCACTTTTAAGAGTTAATACTTGTGTTATTCTAGTAGATTCCAGAAGAAGGAAGCTTGTGTCTGGGGACACTATTGTCTACATTTCAGGAGGGATCTACCTTAGATATTTTATTTTGGATCAGGCATACTCTTTCATTACACATACCCTCAGCACCTTTCACGTAGCAAGATGGTCTTGCCTGACTGTGCAACCAAAGTCCTTTGAAATAAGAACAAACCAGATGATGTTCTCTGTGAGCATAACTAACTTGCTCCAGCTGGTAACTGGATCTCTGCCAAGAAAACAGCCTTTTACTTTTTTTTAGCTATGTGACTGAATTTGTGTATTTCAAGTACATTTTTGCAGGAAGATGTGTAAAGTTCCCACAGTATGAGAGAAAGAAAGAAACAAAGACGTTGCAGTAGCAAAAATCATAATTTAACTTCAGGAACTGTGAAAAACATGTGTAATTAGGATTTTACAACAGTGTGATACCCTATGAGAAATCAACAGCAATTGTGATGCAACATCTGGGTCTTCCAAAGACATACATCCCAAAACAAAAGCTACTAAGAACTAAAATGTAGACAGAATAGCAATGCACGAGGAGGAACAGTGATATTATTAGTATTTGTTCCTGAATTCTACATTTGCTTGTTTGTTTGTTTGTTTTGGGGTTTGGTTGGGGTTTTTCCTTTCCATAGCACAAAGTCAAAACTTAGCATAATAAGAGTCTAATCCTATACAAATATCCTCCTTTTCAAAGAGAAAATTAAAATAAAGTTAAAAATATAAAACTGTTTTTTCAGCTTGGTAATACATGGTACAGATACCTACTTATCATTACTAAGTGTGTCTGATATACTATCATGAGAAACCAAAAGACCCAGATCTCTGACTGTGTGGCTAAAACCAGAAGTACTTAGGCAGCCTCTGTAAGCAATGGTGGCTTAAAATTTAAGGAAATGGTGATGAGTAGTGATTTTGTCTCAGAAATAAGCTGTAACTATGAAAAGGCCTTTTATGATGAGATTCCATATGTTGCTTCAATTACTATTGGGTCATATCTTTGGAGAAAGTAGTGACTTGCTACCATACATAATAAAAGTGAGTGAAATCACAGTAACCAGAGAGGAAAAGGATGTTTCTGCACATTTCCAGAGCATGTATTGACCATAAAAGGTGACAACTCATCCTTTTAATGCATGTAAGTATGAAAATCTCATTATATGCAGCATTTCATATTGCTGCCCTTCAGTACTATATGACTATTTTTATTGCTCTCTGTGGCAAGCAAGTACCCCTGTCTCATTTTATACAACACCAGAGAAAAAGAATATCAGGTGCTCATGTAGCCTCAGAGGTAGGTGTCCAGTGCTGAAATCCTAGTTCTTTGATTTTCTCTGCAGTTTAGCACACAACCTCCTGCAAACACAGACAAGTAGTGTCTGTCTGCATTCTGCTTCAGCAGTTGCCAAGGTGCAAGGTACATTGACTTTTCCTAAAGATCCAGCTGAAGAGGCTATTTGTTGGCCCAGCAGAGTGGGATGTCTGCTTGCAAAAGATCTATATATAACTTTATGCTTAGATCCTCATCAGCATAGTGGGCCTAACCAGACTGTGCATGCCTCAGAGAGGATTTGAAAGCTTTAACAGTGTAGCCAACCAGTCTATGAAGCACCTGCAACAGAAATCATAAAGTATACTCCAGGAAGTTAAAAGTTAAGCACTCTACAAACATTTACTGCAGCCAAGCTTTAATATTTTTAATATAGCTTGGGGAAGGAATAGCAAACAAATTTGGGCCGTGGAGTAAAATGCAGCACCACTGCTTATGTGTTTCTTGTGTTGTAAAATCTAACAGAAATGGATTAAACATTATCACTTGCTCTTTAATCTTGGTTTTACAAGGTGTTGGTTCCCTGAACTGATTTTAAAGGATTTAAAACTCAAACCTGTTATCCTTAATAGTGATTCTAAACATCAAAGCTTTGAGGGAGAAGAGAAAATAAGATCTGCTGCATAGCTGTGATTAGAATTCTCAGTGAGTATTCATTCCTGTCATGTTCAGAAAGACCTATATGGCTACATGCTGGGAAACATGACATGCTGTTTGTGTAATTGAAAACTGAGAATTGAACAGGTAACTAGGAGCCTTGGCTGTCCTGCTTGAAATTAGATGTGTACAACAAAAATAACACACAGATCTCAGGTTTAGATTAGAAAACAGAAAGAATAACATAGAATATTTAGCCCAATATTTTTCTAAAATTCTACTTAAAATTACTGTGAGGAAATAACAGTCCTTATAAAATCTGATAGTATATAACTATTATAAAAACGGCTGGTAATCTTCTTTTCCATTTTAGTCCTACCCTTAAAGCGGTTATTTAGGACTTCTGTTCTTATTAAAAGGGGTTAACTGTACTCCAATATGAGAGGGAATTGTTAGCATTAGCAACAAAAAATACAATGACATGGGCTTCTTTCAAGAGTCGTTTTATATATCACAAAAGCAGGAGCTTTTTCAAGAACCACAGGGCTCAAAAAGCACCAAAAATCACTTTGCTTACAAAGCTAGTTGTCTTTACCCAGGAGCCATCTCCACCAGAAAGCTTCTTTTTCAGTTTTTAATTTGGACTGTGCAACTTCTAGTGCCATCTTTCTTGAGTGAATCTCTTTTAAAATAGGTAGTTTCCCAAAGTTGGTATCACTGCCCTATGAGGATTTCCCAAACCTTCTGAAAAGCATCATAATTGCAAGCAACTCTGGTACGCATAAAATGGGCATTCCTATTTCTAGTACAAAGTTTAAGCTGGTATCCCAGGCACATTCCTTGTTATGAATAACTCCAACACTAACTCTTGGCATAATATCAATCCCCCCTTCTGACTTATGAGTATACATACTGGATAAGGACCTATCCCAGGTTTTCAGTAAAATATTCTTAAAATCTCACGAGTTGAAAGAACTTGTGAAGTTTTAAGGGTTGAGCTAGGGAGTGTAGCTCCAGAGCTATCACAAAAACACCTGAAGGGGGTGGTTGTTATTATTATCAATCCTTAGCAACAATTGCATTGCTTTCAGTGAGGGATCAGGTTAGTCATAGAAAAGATAAATGCTTCTCTGGTACCTGCTGGCCAGCAGTTGATGTGAGAAATTGAAAACCAGGCTAGCAGCAGCAAAGAGCAATGTGCTCCCTCCCTGGACATGGTCATGGGCAGAAGAAGGCAGCAAGAGCTGACTTTTCACATGGATTTTGTCTAGGAACATTAGTCACATTCCCATTTCAGTATCTGACTTTGGCTTTGTTCTTCTCCAGTTACAATGCAGAGACATCAAGCCTTACCCTAAAGGCATTGTATGAAGGATAAGAAAAAGAAAAAAGGGGAGAGGCACACAGTGGGAGAGAAGACAGGAGAGAATTGGAAGTGCAATGTGGCATGTAAGAAGAAACCAGCAAAAAGAAAGAGTTGAAGGAAATTTAAAACCTAGAAACAAAGACTTGCAAAATACTAAAATTTCTATCAAAATATGCACTAAACCCCTGACTAGCTGGATTTTAGCTCTTTTAATCATAGTAAGTCTACAGTGTAGTAGAGGAAGCGGTAACATAATTTGGCATAGATTCTTAAAGTGAGATTAGGAAAATATAATTCATTCAGTAAGGGAAATAAAGGGGTTGTTAGTCTTTTGGATATTGCTTCTTTATTTAATTTCTTAAAGAACTTAGGTCTGGTGCCGAGATATTAGTTTTTCTATATTATAACCTCTGAACAATCTTCTATACTCCACAAGGTGTTATTGTACAGAAAAATAATCAACATCCCTAAATAAAGCAATGTGTTGGAAAACACCAACAAAACCCCCCAAAACATAATAAGACAACAACAATAACAACAATAAAACCCAACCAACCAAAGAAAAAACAAAACCACACAAAAAGAATCCCAAACAAAATAAAACAAAACAAACAAACAAACAAAAAAAAACCAAAACCCCCCAAAACAAACCAAACCCTGAACCAAAACAAGCTCCCAGATCCCCAAAATGGGTCTGAGAGCTTTGTGTCAGTTGGCTCCATATCCAGAACACTTGTATTAAACATCATATGGTTTTAAAAAGAACACTTCACAGAAAATAAAACACTTAACACTTCACAGAAAATAAAATGCTATTCACTGCACATTTCACCAGTATAATTCTCCTCACAGTTTCTGAAACCTTAGAGGCATGCAAAAATTTGAACTTCTACTTTTGTCAAAGTTCTGAATCTTAAGGCCTATTGTTTTAACAACTAATTTCTGTGTATTTTGTGTAAATATGTTTTCCCAAATGTCTTCAGGTTTTTATAATTTAATCTTTTATAATCTAATTTTTGAGCTTGTTCAGCAGTCAACAAAATATAATTTGCATTATGACTCTTCCCTCAAATTCCTGAAAGCTAACATTTTCGTAAAAAAAAATCAATTTATATGTAAATTATCACATATCTTTCTATAGCCCTAAATATTTTTCAATGCAAACCTTTTCAGCAGAGATCCTCAGTATACCTGAACCCACTGAGAGTGCATTGGTTTCCTTTCACCAAGATTTCCTGAGTAAGGGAAACAACCAAAATTACCAAGGCAAAAAAACCCCACTCCATTTTTTTTCTTTAACGTAAATACTGCTGAAGTATATGTATAGGAAGAAGTGAAATGGACACTAAGCCCCCAAAATAGCTATTGATACTAGAGTCCTACGAAATAGGAATCACAAAAGGATTCCCAGTTGCACATCATATCCCCTATCAAATGCTGGATGACAATCAAACTTGATAGCAAGTCATCTAACCAAGTAACCCTGAAATGAGCTCCCATGGCAGTGCATTCAGAGATGCTCTCTTTACTGTGAAGAAAAGTGCTGAATTCTTTGATTGCAACTGTTCAGATTCTACTTTATAAGGATTTGAGAACTTACAGAGATAGAATTTTGAGTTGTGGTAAATCACTAAGAGTCCACTTCAAGATAAAAGGTTAGAATTATATGTTTTCTTAAAAATATAACCTTCAATAACAGTACAACATGTACAAAAGTACAAAATAACAAAGTACATTACATGGAATGTAATAGAATCATAGAATTATAAAAGTATAGATTCATAAAACGGCTTGGATTGGAAGGAGCCTTAAAGATCATCCAGTTCCAATCCCTCTGCTGTGCTCAAGTACTCCTTCCACTACACCAGGTTGCTCAGACTCCCATCCATCTTGGCCTTGAACACCTCTTGGGATGGGGCATCGTGAGCTTCTCTAGGAAATCTGTTCCAATGCCTCACCATCTTATGGTAAAGAACTTCTTCCTAATATCTAATCTAAACCTACTCTCTTTCAATTTGAAACCATTAACTTGTCCTGTCACTATGTGCCCTTGGGAATACTCTCTGTCCATCTTTTCTGTACATTCCCTTCAGGTACTTGCATGTGGCAATTATGTCACCTCAAAACCTCCTCTTTTTCAAGCTGAACATTCACAATTTTCTCAGCCTTCCCTCATTGGAGAAGTGCTTCCTCCCTGTGACTTGGTGGCCCTCGTGTGGACTTACACCAGCAAGTCCATGGCCTTCCATGTGCTGAGGGCCCCAGGGCTGGATGCAGCACTGCAGGTGGGGTCTCACCAGAGCAGAATCCCCACTGTCACCCTTCTGGCCACACTTCCTGAGCTGCACCCCAGGACACTTTTGGCTCTCTGGGCTGTGAGTGCCCCTGCCTGGGTCATTTCCAGCCTCTCATCCACCAACACTCCCAAGTCCTTCTCCCCTGGGCTGCACTGGATCTGTTCATCCCCAGCCTGTGTTGATACCGGGGTTTGCCCTGACCTAGGTGCAGCACCTTGCACTTGTTCTTGTTTAACCTCATGAGATTCCCATGGGCCTGCTTCTCAGCTTGTCCAGGTTCCTCTGGATGGCATCCTGTCCTTTAGGTATGTCAACTGCATTGCTCAGTTTGGCACCCTCTGCAACCTTGTTTAGGGTGCACTTGTTCCCTTTGTCATTAAGGAATACATTAAACAACACTGGTACATATGTGGACCCCCTATAGATTTTTTAAAAAATTTTTGCCACACGTCAAGTAGCTCTTGAAACTGACTAATTTTCATTCTACATGTTTTGTAATCTCAACTTTTTCAGAAGCCTTGAAGCATAAATATGCTGCTCCTATTGCTCTGTTTTAGACACCGCTACTCATAGACAACCTCTACTTCCACCAGGAATAACTTCCTTTATTTAGTTCTTATTTATCTGCCCCTAATTTAGGAATACATGATGGTAGCTGAACCATATAGTGTCTCACATTGCCTGCTCACTACTGAAATTCTGTTCAATGTATTACAGATCACAGCAATGGTGTTATATCTAGCTCTAGCTTGTCTGTCATATCTGTCAGTCTTGCAGGTGTCCTGAGGGACCTCAAATGGGCACAAATGGCCAAGAAGGGCACCTGAATCAAGTATCAGCTTTATTCTGATTAAAATTAGGCCATAGATACAATGTCACATATAGACACCAACTTCTAAATACCTCAATGCAGACACACACAGTACAGAATTGAACATTTGTCGGAAAGATGGTCAATCTGTGTTTTGGGAAGGGGGGACCGTCATTAGTCAGCAGGTGGGGAAAAATTGTATTGTGCATCTCTTGCTTTTTCATTATTATTATTATCATTATTATTATTATTTACCATTATTACATAATTTCAATTGATTTTGACTTATGAAACTATTCTTATCTCAACACAAAGCCACTCAGCCCCTATTTATCTGTCTCCCTCCCCCCACGCTGGTGGAACAGGTAAATAGGGGCTGAGTGGCTGCATGGTGTTTAATCTCCCGTTTGGATTAAAACCATGATAATTTGTGACCAAGGAACGTTTATGGTGCAAGATGATGTTTTAGGGAGATACTCATCAGTCTGAAAGTTTCCCTCACTGCTTTGAATCAAGTCTCAGCAGACAGAGATCCAAGATTCTTGATATAGACAAGAACTGATACGAGCTACAAGAGCAACAACCATTTCTATTATATTACTGTTATGTGATACAGCATTTTAAGTACATTAATCTAATGGGTTCAGTCTTGGATGTCAATATGCTTGCCCTAGAGTATTCAAATAACTTAAATATTCTTTCTTGATATGTGGTTGGCAATATTATAAAACATCTATAGCATCAAAAGGTAAAAGCATAGAGCAGTATTTCTTCTTTTCAAGGTTCAAACCAACTGTTCTAAAAGAACATGATAACAGAAAGTGCTTGACAGTGGCCTTTTTCTGTATGCCTCTTCATTTCATATTCATTTCCTTAAAATACATTTAAGGGGGTAAGAAGAGCAATGAAATTGACTTTGAAGAGGTAACTTACTTAAAAACAAAAGGAAGTTTTTTTTACCTGGAAGCATTTCTTTGTACTGTCTTCCTTATAAGTGGTTCTTCACTGTCAATGTGGAAAAAGCTAGTTTGATCTACCTTCAAAAGTAACACTGAATGACTACTATGTTGCAATACCTAAGCAAGCAGCAGAATGGCTCCAAGTGAACACAGATTTTCATATTCTCATCAGCAAAGTGGGCAAGAAAGGAAAAATATTAATTTTAGTAACATGCTTCCATGTCTTAATAAATAAAAGCTATAAAGTCACAACTGACTGACATACTCAGGAAGAGTATCCACATTAAAGAGTACCTGTTGAATGCTTATCATGGTAAAGCATTTTTTAAAAAACAAGAAAGGGTGCTAAATACTACTTTGGTTACAGTGCGGTCAGGTCCCTCTCAACACAAATTAGTTTATTTCTAGCATTTTATTTGAAAATAATGTCAGCAATTCAGGCTAAAATGTAATTACCTTTAAAATGTACCAAGTATAAGCAACTGCCCTTTCTCAGAAACAATCTGAAAAACCTCACCCTTAAAGATCTCAAATGTAGGCAAATTGCCATAGTAGTGGGCACTTCTGTTTTTCAGCCCCATGGAATATAGACTGCACTAAATAGAGGCTTTTTAAGTCTTGTGAAGGTTTGTGGAGAGATCTAAAATCCAGCTACTCACAGTGGGAGAAGTGACACTTCTGGTAAATGATATGCAAAACACATAACCCAATTACCTTACTCAGCAGCAGGTTAATCAATGGCAAGCCCAATGGGCAGTATTCATCTGTCTTTTGAGACATCTAAGCCAAGGCCAGAAGATTGAGTACAAGGAATTTGAAGTGGGATTTCTGACACCACTAAACACTACATGAGAACCCTGTAGTTAAGAAAATGTTTCCCACAGCAATGATGTTGAAGAATGAAAGGAGGCTGAAATGTCAGTCCTTTCCTACCCCAATTTCCTATACATAGGTTCCCTCTGATTTCTCTGTACAACCAGAGGAGAAACACCAGTCCACTGGTACTGGAACACCAACATTCTCAGGACCTGAGCAATACAGAGCTGTACCTGTGTATGCCAAAGCAGGTGCAGAAGGTAGGTTTTTCTAGGAAAGGGCTGCAGGTATCAACAGTTACAGCAGAAGTACCGCAATGTGAAGCAGAAATCACCATGGCCTTTTTGGGGGAACCACATCCTATAGGTTGCACTAGGGATGCTCCACAATTAACCATTATCTGCAGCTTCTGGTGATTTGGAGGAGTACCTGTGTTTTGTGATTCTGATTTGGTCTGTGTTGTTTTGAGGGGTGTGGAAGTGCAAAAGTTGAAGGACAGAAAGTAAGGTGTGTGTGATGGAAGCTCTATTTCTCAAAGTACAGGGCAGAAAAATAATTTAAAAACTCAGAATCACAACTTCAAATGCACATGCTTAAATACTCCAAAATCCTTTTACAGATCTTGGTTCAAAAAACCTCCAAACCACCTTGCAAGATGTTGCATCTGGTGACTCTGAGTATTCATATCTTTTATAAGTGGGTATAGTGTGCTATAATGCACTTCCACCAGTTGGTATCTTCAAGGGAAAATCATTTTGTTTTGCTGTCCTTTTTTATTTGACACCATCAATTTAAAAAAGAACTAATGTAAAAAAGGACTAGGGTACTGTGAGAGTTCAAAAGGCATAAACTGTTCTTCTAAAGTATAAAAAATTTTATCAAAATTTTGGAGCTTCTTAGGCTTCTGAGACCCTCTTGACCCACAGTACAGTAACTGGAAATGTCAGCAAAACAGTACAGTTTTTTATTGAAAAGTCTGCTGCCAAACTCCAGGATCTTCTCCTTTTTGTCTTTTGGAATGGCTCTAGATGTATTTTTCCTGCTTCTCTGCATTCCTGGAATATCACTTTCATCATAGTTCAGACAATTTCTTAGTATAAAATTAAGGTCTAGTAATATTTACATTTAAAGATATTATCCATAAAATTTCATACTTCTATTAACACATCTGTCTAAATGCATGAATTCTCACCATATGTATGTAAAGATTGAAATGAATACTTTGGTTTACATGAAGTCTTCTATTACAGATGAGTCAGTTTCATATGATCCATTGTTATTTACAAGTATGAGAGCACCTATCAGTACTTCCTAGCAATGTATAACAGCAGGAAGCTGGTTTCTTGAATTTAAAATTTTACCTGGACTTAGTCCAAATGGCTAAGAGGCATATCAGAGCCAGAGAAGATACACACTTCAGAAGTTAACCAGGATGAAACAACACTGTTTCTGTGTTCAGATTCAAAATAAGTAGTTTTGAAGTGCCATTTATGAACAAGTACGTATAAGATTCCCTGCTGCATACTCTCTCACCAGCTAACAGTCGATTGGTAGGTGCAGACTAATTCCTAGCTATGATTCATAGTCAAAAAAATGCAAATACTACACAAGCTTTAAACCTCCAATCAAGAAATATTTTTGTATTTTTGTTCTTCCTACTACACATACATACTATATATGCAGAAAATAATATATTTACAGTATATGGCTGTACACTTTTAGAGAGGGATAGAAAGGAGCTATTTAATCTTAAATTCCCTATTGGTGCAAACCCAGGAGAATGGCAACTGGACATATATGGATCTGGAAACAAAAAAGCAGTAAATGCAATCAAGGAGCAAGGCTCTGTTAGAACCTTCCAACAGAATTGGGAGTGGTAAAGGGAAGGGGTCATCCTGCTATCACTGTTTCCTGAAGGATGGAGGTTGTGTCTCAGGTCACAGGTTTCAAGCACTTTAGAATGTGGCCATGAGAAAAAGATACAAATTCCTATAAATAGAATAGATTACACTATTTAAAGGGAAAGGGACCTACAATCACCGTCTAGTCCAAATGCAATGTTTGCATAGCTGCAAGAAGTCTCTTTTAATTCAGTGGAACATTTCATTCATGGAATGGAAAGCTCTTTGAGGAACTAACCAAAACTTGAACTTTTTCTCTATGAATGCCAGTATAAGTGCAGCATGACTAAAGAAAAACAAACAAACAAACAAAAAAAGCAGAAATAAAATAAATTTTAGTCCAGTTTTCTAGATAAAATAAAGATTTTATTTTTCCCTACCATGGGACTGCTCACATACTACTCCTCACTAGCTGACTTTGACTTCCTCATAGAATCAAGTTCCTGTTCTTTTTAATTATTTGTCATTTAGAACACTTACTTAATTTAGTTCTGAACTAAATGACACTAGCTTGTTTTCACCTTAATATTATACTTTGCGTCTGATATACGACAGTTACTCCATGATAACAACCCAACTTTTGACAGTGAAGCCCTAAATTNATGTAATTTTGTCAAAACTCTCATCTTAATGCAAATGACAGGCTGCTTTCCCAAAACTTAAACAGCAAAAGAGCTGTGTCTGAACAATTGCATTAAAGTTGGTTATTTGCAGTATGAAGACCAAAAAGCTTCCTGCCTTCCTATAAGCTTTCATGGCATGGAATCCCTTGGAGAGGACACTATTCACAAACTACAAAACTAAAAACCTGCTATTTTGGATGGAATGTAGCTGCCTCTCTTGAAAAATTAAGCATTTATAAAAAATGTTGCTTTCTGCCTTGTCATCTATTTTTGCGTCATTCTTCTCTATATCCTGATCAAAACCTTTATGTACAGGACCCTTGAGTCAATGACACATAGACTATGAAAGCAAAATAACTGGAGGGGTCCTGACTTTTCAGTGGGAAGGTTGAATTTTTAATTTCTCCCTCATTCATTGTGCAAGAAATCTTAAAACCAAGTAATTACTGATTTTGCAGGCAATTTTTATTTTAATATTATATTTTCACCTTCTCAGCTACTGGGCCAAACAGTAAAAGATCCTTGAAAATAATGCAATTTTCTGGTATTTGAAGTCCTGCTTTGAAGTTAGAGGTCACCTCCAAAAGATGGCTCTGAAAGAAGATTCTGAAAGCTTTCTCTCAGTGATTTCAAACTGAAATCAGAGAAGTGGAAAACAAAAGACTTTGTGGGTAGCCTCAATGTGAAAAATTTACTGTGTATGCAGGTCAGAAAAATCAATGTAGCCCACAATTTACTGCTGTGAACCTTCACTCATTTAACTGTTTTGTGTTCACATTGAACATTCATTAGGGATGTTTTACTGAATATAATGATTCCTGCAAACCTATGGAAAACAAATCTATTCTTTTAGCAATTTACATTCTTACTAGTTGTCTGTGTAGAAGACATTTGTCACGATACGAAGCAGAAAT
>WEIU01008335.1:1614-197302 GCA_013389925.1 Aegithalos caudatus
AAAAAAAAGCGAAGTGGTTGCCGTTGGTTTGCAGGGCAGCCTGGGCTGCAGGGAGTGTGGATGGGAGAGGTCAGGGCTCTGAGTTTGGGGAGGAAGTGGGAGATAGAGTTGGCGGGGCCTGATGTTACGTGCTGTACCCTGTGCTGGTGGGGTGTGGACCCCATCTGGTGCCGGG
The DNA here is from genome assembly GCA_013389925.1 of Aegithalos caudatus. NCBI lineage: Eukaryota > Metazoa > Chordata > Aves > Passeriformes > Aegithalidae > Aegithalos > Aegithalos caudatus. The sequence goes on from WEIU01008335.1 coordinate 1,790, forward strand.
CTGGGAGCCCTCGCAGCACCCATGCGCTGCAAAGGTGAGCGCAGGAGGCGATGGCTGGGTGCCTGCCAGGGAGCTACTGTCGCCCGCCCGGGCCCAGGAATGAGCCTTTGTGTGTGCAGGGTGCCCGGCCCTCCTCTCCTGTCCCTCTGCCCCTGGGCGAGGTTTAAAACCGCAGTGAGGCTTTGCCCTGTGCCGGGGTGCGCCCTTGACACCCCTAAACAGCAAGGGTTAACATGGCCGGACAGTGAGCAGGGGGAGGGCTGGGCTGCTTGTAAGGACTGTGTTAGATTCCTCTTTGGAAAAGTTCGCTGTTGCTTAGGGCATGCCAGAAAAGAAGGGGAATTTTGCCATGTGAAGTCCGATTTGCACGTTTTAGCTCATTCTTCTGCCTCTTGCCCCGCACAAAATGGGGAGAGAGAAAAAAAAAAAAGAAAAAAAAAAGGCAAAAAAAAAAGCGCTTTGCAGTGCTCATCCCCTGTCCTGGGCAGCTTGGGGTTTGTTGTCTTTTGTTCCACCGCTGCATTCCTTAGGGTTACAGTTGTCCCGGCCCTGGTCCTTCTCACTTGCCTCCCTTAGTTCTCATTCATCTCTAGGAGCCGGGAAGCTGGAAGGGAGGGAGTCTCCAAAACTGGGTGTGCAGCCCCCGCAGCTGTGCTCAGGGGTTACACCTGGAGCAGGGGGGTGAGCAGAACCAAGGGTGGGAGTGTGCTCAGAAGCTCAAGTACAGGGGCATCTGCCAGGGCAGTGGGAAATTCAAGGGGATCAGCTAATTCTGAGTGAGGTTTATGTGCGATTCAAGTCAACCCCCCTTCCACACAGGCACACACTCCTCCAAAGCTTCGTATTCCCCAGGTTTCTTTTTAGATCAGTCATCTGTGCAGCTGCATTGCATGGATTTTGCCACTAGAATGCACCCTTATCTATGGTAAGAGGACGGATGGTTGCTTAAAAGCATTAACTCCTTCTTCTCCAAAATTTCCAGCTAAAGGCTTTCTTTGCACCTCTCAGGTGTTCCTTGTTTTACTGCCTTTCTACCCCATACAGACTCAGTAGTAAAGATCAAATTCCTCCTGTTCTTACCCCTTGCCCTTCAAAAAAGAAAACAACATTTCTAAGTTTGGCTGGGTGTTTTTTTGCTTTTCTTTCTACCAAGAGTTTTTTTCCAGAGATTTTATTTATTACTACCTGATTCTCCACTTAGATCACAGTTAACTGGAAAAAAAAAATAGGGACCTTTAAGGTAAGAAAAGCACTCCCCAGGGGTTTTATCTTGAAGTGCTTTAAAATGGTTCTCCAGTTGACACTTAGGGCTTTTACAGCATATTAATTGCATCCTGCCGCTGTTTTTTATGAGAATCTGCCACTGGTCTGAATGGGTGCGTTGCAGAAAATAGCACCAGGCAGAGAGTGAGCACTGTTCACCTGGAGATCTGGAAGCACTTTGTGAGAGGACTTAGGGCAGGAGAAAAATAGCTTTCCTCATTCTCTCATCCGTCCTGTAAGAAACAGAGTGCTGTGTATTAATACCTGGTACAGAGACAGAGTATCTGGGGGGTGGAGGAGAGGTTTCACTCCCACTCCTACCTGCGAGACACAAAATGGTGAGGCATGTAGAGAATTGCCTCCATCAAGCCCAGCTGCAAGCCCTGGCATGGGAGGCTTGGGCACGGCTGGATTGCCACGGGGCAGAGATCCTGCAAGGGATCCCAGGGGAAGCTGCTCTAACTTAGGGCTGTCCGGGAAATTTCTCTTGGGCCAAAACCCAGGACATGGGAAGTTGTCTTGAAGCCACTCTCATTTCACTCCTGTGCTGTGAGGACACTCATCCACAAAAGCTTGCCTGAAAACTGAGTTGTATCCTCAGCCAGAAAATGACAATATTTTAGCCATGAGAGGAGCCCTCTTGGCAGGTTTCCCCTCATTTTATGAAAGTAGTCTCAGCCTTGGGCATCTTAGGGCTGCTACCTGTACTGAACCACCAAGGCCAGCAGTTGGGATGGAATTGCACATGACCCCCCTGGTCTGTGCTCTCTCCATGCTTTTCACAAGGTCTGTCTTTATGGCATCTTCTGCTGACACCACAAAACCCCCACTACCCTGACAACATAAGATAGCCACAGGACAGTGTGCAGCGTGTGGCTGGCCATAAGCTATAGGAGAGCCTGCAGCTAACAAAGATCACATTTCTCCTGGCTTGTGCTCTTCCAGGGGAGATCACAATCATGTTTTATGTTTATAAGACATGCTCTCTTATTTCGAGGGAATTAACAGAGAGCTTTCAGAGGAAACCAACGTTTCTGTTAGTGTCTTCTAGTGTGTTTCATTGCTATAGGCTCTATGTGTTACATATAACTCTGCTGCAAAAAAAAGAATTATTTGGAAAGTAGTTACTGTTCTTAACATATCAGATATGTTACACTTCATTATGATAGTCTCAGTAATATGCAAAGCCACTGACTTTTCTGGGTATGATAAAGAGGACGGAACATATACTTTAATCAGTTTGGGATAATTTGTCTATTTTGGAAGCACTGAGAACATAAAAAAAATCCAGGCAATCTAGAAAGATTAAGAGCTGAATGACAGATACAAAAGTAAGATACTTTTTTCTTCTCCCTCCAAAACCACTGTCCAGTTTTTGTAGATCTGAAACTCATTAGCAAAATAATGCTTATACAGGAGAATGTATATTTTTGTTTCATGAGCAAGCATTAAAAAACCAACTGAATAGTTGTGAAATCAGGTGCCTGAAGCATCTTTCTGAAAAAAAGAAAAAACCAGTATTTCTAAGATCCTTGGAAGGAAAAACGACAACCAACAGAAGTAGAACTGATGGGACAAGTCTGAGACAGAAGTGCAGAAAGGAGAGATGAACACCAGCAGGAGGTGCAGATAGCGACACGGTATTTCACTTTGCATGGAGACTGCGTTGAGTGTCAAAAGTAAAACAAGATTTCTTTCCAAGATGTTTGTTCTTCCCTTGGACAGTGCCTTCTTGCTTGCGATGATAACCCCAACAAGTTGCAGCTTCGTGCTGGGAGCCCCTTTCCAGCAGGATCCCGCAGCCCATCCCGCAGCAGTGGATGTAGTAGAGCTAGCGAGGGCTAGGTGGCATACTGGATACGTTGGAGAGTCACCTCCAAGGACTTCCTTCCACATCCAGCAAGGGCTAGGCTGAATGAAATTATCTCTTTGCAAGCAGCTTTCTGTGTCATTAAAAAAACAAAGCAACCGATGCTTCCAGTGAAGACAGCATCAATGTTTTGCTTTCTAACATGCCTCTTGGGGGTATCAATTTTAAACCGCATGTAGAAATGGAGTCTCCCCCCCACCAGATCAGCTCCTGGGTGTTCCGCGGGGCTGTGTTGGCTCTGTTTCACATTATCAGGGATCAGCTGCCAAGATTTTCAGTGGTGACGGCTGACTGGGGTGCCTCCACCTCCCAGTGGCCCACACGGGTCAGCTTGGGGTGCAAAATGAGGGGATTCAGTAAGCGACGGACATCAGATCCTGGGCATGAGGAGGTCCTTCCTTGGAGGCTTTCGCAAGGACTGAAGCATAAAGGCTATACTGGATGTTTAAATGATAGAGGCAGAAATAGCTCAGGGGACAAATTCCTCTTGCCTGAGCACAGACAAAATTAATTTCTTCTGCTAACGGGGAAAAGACAGATGTTTCATCATGAGCAGACAACAGAGGTTCCCCTTTGCACCTTCCTGGCCGGAGCAGAGAGCAGAGGTCATTGTGCTGCTGGTGGCTCTCAAGGACCCGAATGTGGAGTGAGCAGTTCAGTGCCCCTCCCAGCACTGTGCATGGCCCAGCAACAAGTAGGGCTGTGAGTCTCCTGCCCCACTGACCATGCATGCCATGGCCATTGGGCCAGGTGTATTTCTGCTTCCCCAGGGCATTGGAAAAGTACCATCTGGTTCTGGGGAGAGATGCTCGATGACTGGGCATGAGTTGCAAAAGGAGCTTCAATTTCCCTTATCTGTGGAACATGACTGCTGAGGCTTTTGCACCTAGGAGGGGACAGGGTGGACTTAAAGGGCTGTCTTTGGAAGTGGATGGAGATCTTGCCAAGGTGCTCTGCAAGCTGGAAATATCCATGTAATTCACTCGCTTTCCACCTCCACCTTCCCCCGCTTCATGCTGCCCACATTGTTTTTTTGTTATTAATTGTTTTAGATTCAGACAATGCCTCTCCTTTGGCCTCAGGCAGAAACACTGGCTGAATCACTAAAACACTTTAACACACATCTGCTGAGGCAGCAAAACTCACTATCTCCTTCTCTCTTTTTCTACCTCTCCAGTATCACAGTCAAAAGGTGACTGAGACACAAAGTAGATCTGAAATTGGCTGAAAAGGGAAAGTGCTCCTAGCTGAAGTGCAGAAAACACCTGCATCTAATAAAAACAAATGAGAAACATCATCAATAACCAGGAGAAAAAGTAGTGTAAATAAAGAAAGAGTATAAATTCAGATGGTCTCTGGGAAATTTGAACAGATGCCCTAGCCTGCTGTCTTTTGGCAATTGGCTATTTATTTACCTTGTAGTGCAATAAAATAGAGGGGGTTGCCATGTCTCTCTAGCATAGACTCAGGTGCTCTAGAAACCTTGCTGTGCATGTGGGTGCCTTGGTGATGGGTGACAGAAATGCAATAGATTGTTGCTGTGGCAGGAGAGGGGCATCTCCTAGAAGAAGGAGTTGTCCTAAGTAGGCTACTCCTTTCTGCCTGTGTAAGGTTTTACATGTACTGCATACTTGGACAATGATTCAAGGCAGAAAATATGTTTGGAGCTGGCTGAGAATCTTGAAGTCCATTAGAGGGTGTGCGGGGTTAAGGTGGGATGTCCCTTGCCTCTGTGGTCATGTACCTGCTGCTGGCCCCATGAACAGCAGTGAGGAGTGCTTTACCTCGAGGAGATGACTCCTGACTGTGACCTCCCTCCAAGCCTGCTCTGTGCACGTTCATTCCTGAACCTTTGCATAGCGCCTGAGGAGCTGGCATGAAAATACCTCTTGGAGCCATGCTGATTTCATTTTTTCTTTTTTCATCTTTCAACCACTCTGGATTCCCTTCTGCTCTGTGCATGAGCCAAGATGGATATAAGCTTTTCGTCTCTTTTTGTGATGCCATGTGCCTGAAAATATTCTTGTATGAATCGATGTTACCACCAGGAACACAACCTGTCTGAAGGCCAAGGAGGTGTGTAATTGTCATGGAGTCTCACAGGTGGGTGTCTGGCTGCCCCATTGACAGGAGTGGGTATAGATTGTTTGGAGGCTTTCTAGGGATGTGGAAACATAATCCTTATAGCCTGATTCTGAACAGCTTTCAGAAGCCAGCCTATCTCTTCTGCTGAGGTATTGCGGAAGTTCCCGTGGACATCCAAACTATTCTGGGATCTGTGGATAGCAAATTCTGGCTGTTACCATTTATAGTCCTTTTGAACAGAGAGAGAACTCTCATGCCTGTGACTATCACACCTTGATTTCTTGCAAAGCTTTCTGCTGGTGGGATGCCTGTGTGCCTTCATTAGGTACTCACAATGAGCACTTGTATTGTTCAAAGGACAATTAAGGTCCTCACTGAATTAATTCAGGCTGCAGCTTAGAACCTCAGTTTCCCTGAAGTGAAAGGAAAATATCCTGTCTCTATCCCATTCCAGACACATGCATGGAGCCTCATCTCTGAAGGTCTGCAGAGTGCTGTAAGATCAGAAATGCGTGAAGCATTTTGGGGTCCTGCTGAGACTCCAAGGACAGCAGGTTCTGTGGTGGTGGTGCTGGCTCATGCAAGACTGGATGGAGGTGGACCCAAACCAGAGGGGCCCTCAAACCCTGCTTGGATACATCCTCTTCTCAGCCACTAGTAACTGGCCTGGATGTGGGCTCATGATTATATCCCTGAAGTAATTCCCTGGACTTCTCCTTACCCGTACTCATAGTTATTTTCTAATGGCTGTCCTACCACTTGTTTTCTTTCTGGCTTTCTTTTTCTTCCGAGTAATGAAAACACATCAATGGCCTTTCTCCAAGAACAGTTATTAAAGCCATCACCCCTGCCTATCCCCCCTCCCCTCGTTTAAAGCCTATCAAGCTCCATTGGATTTGTGGCCAGATTTTGCATCGAATTACTATTTTAGGGTTGCCAAAATAAGCACAACCAGAAAGTTTGGAAAGGGAGGGGGGGAGCGAGAAAGAAGAATAGGGAGAGAAAGTTATAATCTTCCCAGATCACTATTAATTACATTTATAATAATTATACTTTTCCAGACGGTTACACTGCTGACAAGTAGGAGGATCAGCTCTTGCAGGGCAACCTGCGTGTGTATTTTGGCCTTTGCTGTTCCTCTACAACAAATCCTTTGTGACTTGCAGCTGCTGCTGGGACACCTCTGTCCCCAGTATGATGGAGAAGACAATGTGCATTTGCAGGGAGGGTGAATGGCTTCACTCCCTTGAGGACAGAACTTGCTCCCACAAACAGGTCCCAGCTTGGCTTGCCAATTTGCCACCTCCTATGAGGCTAAATTTCAGTGCCTTGTTTTGTTAATCCAGTCTCCTGATGGTCCAGAGCACAGCAGAGGAGGGGTGCAGGATGCAGTACTAGGGGTAATTGTCTAAAGCTCTTGCTCAAGGCAAAGAAGTATTAAGGGGTGCTCTCTCATGGCTCTGGGCTGATCTGTGCCTCCTTCTGATGTCTGGGAGCATGCTCTTGCACGGGTGGATCTAATGGGTGAACAGAGCAATTCAGAGTAGCTCTCACAAGTCAGACTGTTCCTCATGTGTCAGAGGATATTTATTTATTTAAAGGGGTGTAGCAATTAGGGAAGAGAACAGAGATATCAAAAGGCACCTGGCATTTCTCCAACCAACTCCTTCTTCTGGTGCCTCTTTCTGAGGCCACTGTTCTCCTCAGCCTCCTGCAGCACTGAAATCCCTGACAAGTGTCTGCCTTGCACTGCAGCCAAAGTTATTCTCTCCTCTCATTGCCTTTGCTTGACATTTCCTGCTTGACACTCCCTCTCCTATCCTAAGTCAGAGGAGTGTGGACCCAAATAGTCATCAGAAGCAAAACCTCAAAGGCATTAAAATAACACATTTTGTCATTGACCCAGTTATCTCCGTTTTCAGAGCTGTCTTACTTCAGACACATCAAAACTTTGGATCCCACATATTCTCACCTGTAACGTGATATATTTTATTTCTTCTACCAAATGCACCTCCTAAAACTGCATATTACACAGGCCCCTCAATGAAGAGAAAGACCCTCTTACTAGTGGGGAAACATTTTTATACAACATTTTTTATACAACATACACTTTGTCTCCAGCCTGTGAATCCTGATCCTCAAGGGTAAACTAAAATAATATCAACTCTTGAACTAAAATTCATAACTCTCCTGCCTGTGTCAAATCACAGCCTCAACTAGAGATATTAATTTTATGGCATATTACAGCTTCCCCTGAAATTTACCTGTCCCCCAGGATTCTAAAGGCAATAATTATCTATCTGTCTGTCTGCCCATCCAGGACCAACAGCTTTTTTTACCTCCCCTTTTTCATCCTCCTCCTCAGCTTTCCCATTGTTGGCTCCCTTAAGATAGACAGGCATGGCCATCACAGCAGAGACACAGTCGGTGTTTGTGAGCCAGACAGATCTCCCTGGCTCTCCTGACAGATGACTTGCAGCGGTGGTCCCCTTATTCTCTCACTTGTGTAGTAATTGCAAAAGTACACAGAGCAAGAGCTGAAGGGCCTCACTGCCAGTCTGCCACCCTAACTCCCTTACCTCCTTGGTGAGGGGAGGCATTTTCACCCTTTGAACAACATATCCTTTTGCCTTGTTTTCCCTAGGAAGCATCCTGACTCCCTTTTCTGCCCTGCTTGCTGCTTGGCAGAGCAGAGCATTGCTTGTGGATGTCCCAGCAAGAGCCCTTGCCACCATCTGATGAACAGTCATGAGACACAGTGGTCCATAGGGTTGAGACTGGCCCTAAGGATTGTTTCACTCAATGTTAAAGGAAATAATAAGTGGTATCAAAGTAGATTCCTAAAAAGTATTATTAAAGTACATGCCTAAAAAAGGCAGTTGAAATAAGAGCAGATGCAGCAATCCAGGAAGGAGCTGAGGGAAAACAGAGTCTGTGCCCAGTACAGAAATAGTGAGGTCTTCAATGTACAAGTGTCTCTTGGGCTCCCAGACTCAGAGCACACATCAAAGGTCTGAATTTGGTCCAAACCATCTTTTCTATTCTTTTCTGCCTGCCCTCCTCCCTTTTTTTTTTCTCGAGGAGGGAATCTCCACATCCTCTTGTGAACCAAGTTTCACAACCTGGGGCATGTGCCTGTCTCTGCAGTCTTCCCGTTTTCCTTTCACAGCCGTGCTGTGGTAGGCTAAGAGAGAGGGAGAGGGAAAGTCAGAGCCACTTATGCCTTGCATTGGTCCTGACTCCTCAGAAGAATCACTGGGAGGTTGAGTGAAGCACGTGGGTCTCATAGCCGGAGCCAGCATCCTCATGGATCTTTGCTGGGAAACAGCATATGAGCATATGACTCTTGTGCTTTTGCAGCCTGGGGAAATGTAATGACTCAACACACTCATGCCAGTGGGTGACATCTTTGTGTTGGGACGCATGTGTCAGCATCAGGAATTAATTCAGTATTCCCCCTGCGTACCAGGCTGACGGGAACTCGCTCAGACCGAAGGCATGCTCCGGCACTCGTGACGTCGCGTCTTTGAGGGCACTTCTCCCAATGGTCCTGGGAAAATGCCAGCCAACTGTGTGCTCTTTGGCAAGAGGATTGTAGTGGCAACAGGGCAAGAAAGCACAACCCTACTACAGAACAAAATTCAAGGAGAGCTGTTCTGTAGCCGTGGGCTGCGCATTCCACTGGGATCCGTGGACCTTTGGTCACCTGCCCTCTGTCTGAAACAAGTCTGGTATAAATGATGCCTTAAAATATTTGGCTTCCTCTAGGGCAGTTAATTTTCACATTTCAGATGGGAGCCTGAGATTGAACCAGTGAGTGCAAAATGGGCAACAGATGATTGAGGGCTCAAGTGAAATGTAGACCAGCTTGACAGGGTAGACTCGGCAGACATTGCCATGGAGAACAGGCAATTTATAATAGTTAGGAAGAGGAGCAGGGATCTCCCTCTCCTGTCACATAAGGAAGTTGGAGAACACTTTCTTGGGTCACATTTGGAAGGACCACAATTAACAATTATTCTGGCAATGGTGCCATCTCTGCCAGCATTCATATACCAGAGTGATGGATTATTCCTCAGCACAAGAACTTTATCTGTGAACAAAAGTCTCTGCGTAAGTTTTGGCTAAAGGAAAAAAATCATTCCTCCCACGTGCCTTCATTTTTATGGCCCATTTGCACTCTTTTTCCGGAGTTTTCAGCAGCCTCTTCAATCTTCCTGCAGAAATCCCTGAGGACAGTCTGATCCAACATAAACTTTACTGTAGCAGCTTTCCCAGGTGACTGGCTCCTGTAGCTATTCTCTATGCTCTAGCTCTGCCTGAAGTCACTACTTGTTGCCAGATCCTTGATGCTTTTCTGAGGTCTTCGAGTCTGTGAATAGCACACTGCCTGATTTCCCGTATCTTCCTTGATGTCCTTCTTGTCTGCCTCTTAAAATCTCTTCTTTACAAAGTATGACCAGCGTTTTCAGATCTTATATGTCACACTCTCCACTGAGGCCTTCCAAAATCTGAACATATTTCAAATGTAATGGTGCAAGATTTTGGAGGAGATCACATTTAGAGTCATATAAGACCTTCACCTCATCCTCAACTTTTACTGACACTCAGAGAATCATAGCACAGTAAAATTTCTGGGGTCAAAAGAGGTGTTAAAGTCTTTTCCTCTTTGCCATAACCAGTTTCCATAGGCATTGAAAGGCAAAATCTACAAAAGAACTCAACAAAACAAACCACCCAAAAAAAGCAAACCAAAAAAACCTCTGTGTTGAGGGAAAAGATCAATTAAGTGACTACATTTCCTGTACATCAAGTGGCTGAGGACATACAGGTTTCCCAGTTTCCAGGGCACTGTAAAATCAAACAGAATAGGAAGGGGGAGTGAGATTAATGGGAAAAGTGTCATGATCTGCTCTCAGCCAGAGCAGTCTCACCAAAAGTGATGGGACTGTGCCAGTCAAGGCATGAGTAGGATTTGGCTATGCATCTGCAAAATAAGGACATTAATAGAGTACCAGATTACACAGCCTAGTTCTCTGAAACCAATTCTGCTAAAGTAGAAAAGATTTGTTAGAAGGCTGCAAGGTCAGGAAAGCAAGATTATTGGTTTAGCAGCCTTCTGCTGTGCTGGGGACCCCAGGCGATGGCAAGCACAGCTCTGCCCAATGTTTCACATCTTTTGCTTTGTCATTTAAAGACTTCTAAAAAGGACAACGAGACATTCTCCTTTCTTTCTCTTCAATATTTGCACAGTTGGATTAATTCTTACTCTGTGCTTTTTCTTGTTTCTCCTCAGAAAACAAGTACTTCAATGCCCTTATTTTCTAAATAAACCGAACATGCCCACACAAGTGCACCCACGAATATGAGCAGCCCAGAGCGCATGACCACAACAACGAAGCATTTTGTAGCACAGTCTTCATGAATATCCTGTTCAGACCAGCCGAGCCCCCTGTTCATAAACAGCTCTATAGTTCCTATTAACCAGCAGCCCTCCAGTAATGATCCGTTCTGTTCAGCCCTGTACCCTTTGGTGACCTCCCAATAAAAGACCCTACTATTGCTGTGCAGCTTGGCCACAATTAATCAGTGTAGCTCTGGGCTTGCAAATTACTTTCACCCTTGCCAGCCATTACTTTCGAGTGACCCTACAATAACAAATCGAGATCCACTGCTGGCAAAATAGTCAAGGTTGGCTTTTTTTTTTTTTTTTTCAAATACCTCAAAACAGCTCTCTAAATAATTTTTTCCCTATCCATTTCAGAAATTAAAAGGTTTAACCCGAGCACAAAGAAATAGTAATTTATAGGAAAAGGCAGAGATCACTTTTAATAGGTTGATTGTCTAGTCAGGAAAAAGAAGGAATACTCAGTGTCAGTCTGAAGGATCCAAGTCATGGATCACATCTATGGAACTGCAAAGTGTGTGTGTCCCCACCCCAGAGGAGGAGAATGTCACCCATCTTGTGCCTGGGCCTGTCTCCTGCCTGAGATCCCTATCCAAAGGCTTAGGAGATGCTGTGACAGCTGTGCTGAGGAGTGTGCTTGTAGTTCCATAGCACAGTCACATGCTTCAGCTTGAGCCCCAGCCCTCTTTATCTTCCTTGTTCAAGTGCAGTCACAAACTTCTGGTGGCCCAAACCATGTCCCCCCTCCCTGCCCTGCCCTTTCTGTGATGGTTTGCTGGTGGCCAATGCTGTGAATGAGTCCCTTTTCCCTATAACAGATAGTTAATTTCCAGCTCTCTTCTTTATCTGGTTGCCAGTTTTCAGGAAAACTGTAGAAATGTTGCATCTTGGAGCACCCTGCAGTGCTGTCAGATTGGGTTGAAATGGGCCAGTGGGTTGAAAAGCTACTGTAAAGTCATGGGGATATGGAAATGCCCATGCCCTTAAGCATAAATATGACTGAGCACCATTCAGTGATGTCTGGTATCACAGCATTGTGGTGGCATTTTCACTGTGTCCTTCATAAGCTCCTGCCAATGTCAGAGTTGAATTTGTCCTGTTTCACCTTGTTTTAGCACCTGGGGTTAAAACGAATTTAAAAAGCAGAAGGAAACACAAAGAGCTGGCACACAGTGGGGTCCTGGCTCTGATCTCTCCAGAGCCACTGACTCACTCTGTGATCTTCGGCAAAGCTGTTGACCTGCTTGTGCTTTGTGCTACACAGCTGGAAAATTGAGTGGAAAAAAGAAAAAAAGCCAATGGGAACTTCACTCAAAAGAGCAGATGCACAAATTTTCTAGATAAACAAATCACCCAAGCCCTGCCACTCCAGTGTCCCCAGTCATCCTCTCTTCTTTGCACCTTATAGTTTAAGCAAGAAGCAGTTTAAAGTGGAAAATATGGGGCTGTGTTTTCTTACACATTCTGGATCCTCCTTTAACTGTGAAAATGTTCAAAGTGAAAACTTGACCTGGCAACAGTTTCTCAATGACCTTGCTCTGGCTGTGAAATCCACTTCAGCTTTGCAGGAGCAAATTTTTACAGTCTTCTCTGGTGGAGGAACAAAAAGATTTTTATTATTATTATTATTTTTCTTCAAGAGGAAACTTTATACAGACTGCGTGTTATGTTTTCTCCCAGCACTCAAGGTCAAATCAGCAGTTCTGGTCTCATTGTTCCCCACTCACTTAATATCACCTCCCCCAAAAAATAAACTCCTTCCCTTCTCTCACTGCAGATACCCCACGGCAGCAGAGGGGAAGGACAGAAGCACAAGCAAACAACGTGACATTTGTGCCATTGCAGCCACACAGAGTAAAGACACGTCTGGGCAGTGTGATCATGTAGCTGGAAGTTGCTAATTATAATTGCTACCTCCTAATTCAAAGGAGTAGTGACTCACAGAAACTGATGTCTCTGGGCCCCCCAGATCCAAGTTCCTCAGACTCCAAGCCACGGCACTGAGGATAAAAGCTTCCAGTGGATTAACTTCAAGCCGTAACTCAAAAGTGGTCAAAGACACCACTGACAAAGATTTGATATCAACTTCTCTCCAGCTTGCTAGTGAGTGCAGGATCAGAAGCTGTGACTGAATGTCTGGGGCTTGGCTGGAGCCAACTGGATCCTCCTCAAGCACCCAGTGCCAGATGCCCTCTGCTGAACACTGCAGTGATTTTCTACTGGCAATTTTTGACAGGGCAGTGTATGTAGCACCAGCCATGCACTGGTGGAGAAAGAACATTTATGTTTTTTGGAAAGGCTTCCCTGTGCGTGACGGTGGCTGTTTGCATGTGCAGCCAACACGCCTCACGCCTCGTCAAGACTCACAAGTGCACACAGCACAGGACATCATTATGTATGTGCCTGCACACTCTCACAAAGCTGAGCCTTAGCTGACAACTAATTCTGAATGATGTGCTAAAAAAAGCAATAGGTATGCAATAAGGACTAATCCTAACTTGGAAAAATACTTCTTTTTATCTCCTGGCATGGTCCCTGGACAGGAAAGCCTAGTCTCTGACACTGACTTTCCCCACAGTCATAGGCAAGTCTTAGCTTCAACTTCTTAGTCTTAAACACTAGGCATAATAAACCTGTCTTTTTAGTTGGCCAGCTCATACTTGTGTTTCTGAAGCTTGGCCTGGGGAATAGCATGTCTTGTTCCCAGTAAGGATTGTGGAGGTGACTACCGCAGGATGGAGGAGGGAAGGGAATTTAATCATAAGCCAAGCTGAACTGACTTGTGCCAGGCAGACTCCAGAGTATGCTCCTTGATCTTTTAGTTACAAGGATATACATGGCCTGCATTTCCAGAATTGTAAATGAGACATCACATCATCAGGGTTGAGAGAGTAACACACTGAGGAAAGGGAGTCAGGCCAAGGACATATTACAGTATTATCTTATTATTCCTTCACACTCTCCTTCTGTGTTCCCTGTCCAGCATTTTACACATGATTATAGGCTCTTTGGGGGCAGAGGCCATCTCCTAGCTGCATTTGTGCAGCCGCTGAAACAATGAGGTCATGTTCTTAACGAGGAGGAATTTCTGCACGCCAGGGATGCTGATGATGCCAGGTTGCTCATGGGAAGGGCAAAGGAACACTCCCCTGCTGAGATGCTACTTCACAGCAGAGTTGAAGGTCTGTTTGCTTGTCTCACTTATTCCAAGTTGGCAGGGGTTTGGTCATGGCCATCTAAGGAATATGTGTGTGAGAAATCAACCAGACAGTTCATTCCTCTGCCCACAGAGGTGTTTCCACACTGGAAAATGCCTCACCTGCATAGTAATTGCCCCTGCCACCAGAAATAACTAAACATGTAACTAAAATGTGAGGTCTAAGGAATATTGTCAGAAGTCTCTTTAAGGTAATTTTTATTAGGTGTTGGATGTCCTAGTTGAGGGTTATTTTCCCTCTTAAAGGCTAACGTAGGAAAGAATCACACCATCAGCTCAGCCCTCCCATGAACTGCCGGCAGACCATGTTCCCAAGGGGATTGGAGGCAGTGGGATGAGCCACACTAGATTACAGACTGTGACCAGATGTGCTGAGGAGTTTGTGAAACCTGTTCTTTGCTGTGGGATTAATGTGCATGAGGAGACTGCTCATCCTGTAGCTGATCCTCCTGTGGAGCTAGAGCTTGATGTTGCTTGGAAATCGTCTCCTCCTCCCTTCTCCATTACTGTGGGAGGCACTGCTCCATCACTGTGACACTGATGGCTTTGCTCTCCCTACACTTCCAAAAAAGTTTTTCTAGTGCAAGGTTTCCAGTGTCCACTCTTGTCTTTCTGTCTATCTAGATGGTCAGAATAGGCTTTCCTGCTGCCCATTGTTTGCCCCATCTTGGTGGCCTACGCTACCTCAGCCACAGAGGCTAAGTGGGGAAGGAAGGGAAGCAGAGCAGTGAGACAGAAGTTGTAGTGGCTTGGAAAGGCTATTCAAAGGCACCCAGAAGGGATCTTGTCTCTGTGTGCACCATTCTGGCCCGTGCTCTACAGCCACAGGCAGGCAGTGATGGAGAAAGTGCCTATATGGAGGCATAGGCTGCTCTGAGCTGAACTTTTCCTATGCATCATCCCCAGCAGAGCAGAGTGCTGCCTGGATGTTATGTACCTCTGAGAAGTGGGTCATAAAAATGGCTCATTGTGCACTGACTTGTGTCACATGCTGAGCTTATTCACCCTCTGTACTCAGGGACTTGAGAGAGGTGATGAGCTGGTAGGAGAAACATAGCCATCCCTACTCTAAATCCACTTTCATCCTTGTCCTCAGGGTTGGAGACTAGGGTCACATTCCTGTACACTCTGCTTAGCCCTGCTGCCTGGTGTAAATGGGACAAGGTCCTTGAAGAGCAATGGGTGTGTTTGCACCCTGCAGGCCACGTAAATTGAGGCATCCGTGAAAGCCTCATCCACCGTCAGTCCTGCCTGGAACTTCTTACAAAACCCTCTGAAATCAAAAAGGAAGGAGTCAGGACAAGCCCCAGTGACCAGATGAAAAGGAACAATCCCTAATTAGCAGCTGGTGCAGAGCCCATCTGTGCTTATACATAATCTGCTAGATATGGACCACGTGAAGAGAGAACCTGGTGTCAGCTTCTTGTGAAACCTGCTGTGATTGCAAGACAGCAGGATAAACTTTTGAGATGCTTATGGCAGGATGAGACTGGACAGTGTCATGTGAATGACATCATGTCCAGCAAAACAGCTGGGAAAGGACACAGTGGGGAAATTTGGAAGATGTATTGGTGGGGATATGGTTGTGTCTGGAATATTTGCTCAGGTGACACCTGGAGAAGCTGTCCCAGTTGTTATATCACAGGTGACAAGGATGGGAGAGAGGAGAATGGGAAGTCCATTGAAACTGTAGGAGAGAATAACTTGCAGGGTTTTATCCAGGAGGGAGCAGGTGGAGGTAATCTCTGTTGAGAAAAGTCTGACAGTTCATTGCTTCTCTTTTCCTTCCCCTGGAGAAAGGAAAACATGCTTGAAGGGCTGTTTTGGAGAGAGTTGGACATTTCACCTGCTTTATCTAAACCAGTCCACATTTTGCAGCATCTCAACCTGTAGCAACATTTCCACATCACTAATCACAATTTTGTTTTGGTTTTTGTTGTTGCACAGATCTGAACTTCCCAGAGGGAGCAATAAATTTACAAAGAGGTGAGGTTTACACTGCATCCACATGTGCCTGGTAGACAGTTGTGCAGTGTGTTGTTTCTGCCTTGCATTATCTCTCAGGTTTTGACCCTAGTGGAGCAGAGCTCCTCAGCAAGCACCACACTTAGAGGGACACAGAGAGAGAGCAGCAGCCTTGGAAAATGGTGCTTTGCCCACCAGGTGCTGGCTGATTGCATGAGACAACCTGAGATTCTGGTGCTTTTTGTATCCAGCATCTCTGTGGATTTGGGCTCACTGCAGCCATTTGCACTCACTGAATTTGGTGCTGGCTCCAGGTCTTCCTTCCAGCAGTCAGATTCCCTCGTGCCTGAGGTCATGCTCAAGCCCAAGTGATAATATCACATTCACATGTTTTTCAAAGGCTGGCTCAAGCTATAGAGGTGACTGAACCTAGGAACAAATGTCCTGTTGTGCACAGAAACAGTGTTGAGCTGATTTTTGATACACCCACTTAGTGCAGTCGGGGTGCTGGCAGGCTGTCCGTGTTTGGTTGGTGCTTTATGGGACTGCAGCAGGGAACACAAAGCTGGGGGAGGTTGGGTTCTCTTGCTGAGAGCACTGTTTGCCATTAAAGCCAGTAAAGTGACCACAGGTTGTCACCTCTCTTTGGCATGAGATACACAACTAGCCAGGAAAAGGTAGTAACTGCTGACTTTGCCTTTTTGCTAGTATGTTTGCAGTCTTCCAGCTGGCTGTGAGCTCTCACAGTCATGTTGTCCTCCAAGCTGTGCTGTATTAATTGTCTCAAGAGATCCAGCATCAGCTGCTTTATTGTAGCTCAAACTTGTGACGAGTAATTTGTTGTCTCTTGCTGTAATTGCTGGTAGTAAAACATTATTTCCACTCATCAGAAGGTCACAGGGCAAGAGGCAAGCAGTCTTTGTAGCAGTTGTGGCAACCCATCAGAGAACACAGTGTTTGAGATTCAAGTGCCCTTGGATCTGAGGGTGCTAAAACCAGCACATGATAAAGAAAGATGAGAGTTGACATCTCTGTAGCAAAGACTTTTAAGGAAATGGGCCATGGCTCCTACCTGAGGCAGTTTTGAATAGATTTCTAGCTGCACAGGGGTCAGCTCCCTGCAGACTGTCAGTCCTCTTTTTGTAGCCTGCCTGATGCCCATTTTCTATTGGGTTCCTCTGCTGTGCTTAGGTTTGGTGGGTTCCCTCAATCATGTGGAGTTGAGTGATTTAGCAGCATGTTCATGTGGTTTGTAGTTTTTAAGCTGCAAGATTTGTAAGCTATTATAAACAGAAAGGCCCAGCCAAATCTTGCTGCCTGACTGAGTTATCAGCATCCCTAGATGTGTAGGAGAGGCCATCCTTCCCTCATGTTTATTTGTAACACAAGGGAAAAGAGGGAAGCAGAGTAAAGCCTAGTACCACATAATTTACCAAAGAGTGACAGCTAATTTGCATTTTAGCTAAGATATCCAGCAACAAAATGCAGTCACTTTCACACACACTCCAGGATTCCTACTACATGATCTTGGACACATGGATTTCATGGACAATGAGTTTTGCTGAAGCCCATTACAAATAAGGAAGAAATGTGACAAGGCTCCAAGGAAGTTTTGAGTGTTTGTGTGAGAAGGTTGTCATTACTAAAGACTCCTGTGAAAGGTATCCTCATGTGAGCTCAGTATTCCTCTACTGAAAGGTTTGTCTTGTGCCTCTCCTGTGAGGTGGCCAGTTGAACAGTTCTGTAGGTGGGTGCTGAGAGGTGGACAGGAGGGAGCTTTCGGAGAAAAAGAGTCCTGAAGGAGGTACTTGACTGTGGGATGAAGGATTGGGCAGCTGGGACTGTGCTCGTTTTACTCAGATGTCCTCACTTAAAAATTCTCCACTTGCTGGTCATTTTAAATCTCACAAGTCAAATGTGAACGTTTTAAAATTTGTCTTTCTGTACTGTCTAGAGAAGCTGGTGTAGTAGTGTCTGCTTTTTATTTTTTCTGAGGGCAAAAAAATTATCCTGACAGGGAGACTTATTTTTGGTGTGTTACCAGACAAATATGACAGTGGAAATCTCTATGTTGCATTATCTACTTTAGTCTCTGCTGCAAGGAGCAGAGTCTGATCTGAATGTGCTCCTGCCAGACCAGGGGTCTCAGTGCCTCTGGTTGCTGGTGACACCCAACCATTACTCATGACAGATCCCTGGGCTGAGGTTCAGGCTCAAATCCTTCTGCTGGAAATGTGCCCCAAATCTCACTCCAAAGAGCAGCACTTTATTTTCCTCATCATCAGCTAACTAAAAAAAAAATTCCTCATATTTTGTTTCTCTGGACTCTTTTGAGTGCTGGGTGTGCAGCTCTGTGCCACCTCTCTGAAATTGCTCCAGCAGGGACACAGCCTGCCTTTCTTTCCCAAGTCTGAAAGCCGAGCCCTGCTCCTTCTCTTTCACTGGTTAATATGGAGCAAAGTCAGGACTCACACAGCTCATGCAGGGCCAGAGTGTCTCCTTTCAGCTGCCATTCCCGGGGGCTGTGTGTGTCCAGGGTGTCTGTCCTGCCTGGAGGTGGAGGCACACCCTGCTGAAGACACGATAGGACCAACCGAATGCACCTGGGACTGTAACTTGTCACAGTTGGATGGGTTCCTGCTTTCAGACCAGCCTGCTCCAGCCAGCTACACACATCCTCCAGGCAATTTTAATGTTCCTGGAAAGTCCTCCCAAAAAACAATCACATCATCCAGATCAGCTGAACATGTGGCCCACTGAAAAGCTGCCAAAATCAAATTCATTCGCCTTTGAGAGGTGCTAGGGGAATTGCAGAGACCAAAAGGCATCACGTTAAACTCAGAGAGCGAGACACGCTGTCTTTGGACAAGTTTCTCGATGAGTCTGCCCTTGGCAGAAGCCACCGAGCCTGTTTGGAGAGGAGCACTGCTCTGTGGTGCAGGCAACTGCCTTGGGCAGCTCCTCTTGCCTGCTGGTTTTTACTTCTGTCTTTACTTTTAGTACTGAGCCACTCAGAGAAAGGTTGGCCACTCAAGTCCAGTCTCCCCAGAAGAGCCCAAGCTCTGCTGAGACCACCCAGGGGAGAGGCTGGGTGTGATGGAGCCCCTCTCCTGCTGCACTTGGTTACCAGAGCCCATCTTGTCCTCCTTCTGTTGGTACTGTGCCAAGGGCAACGGGACCTCAGTCCTGCTTTGGGTCTTGAAGTAATGAATAACAGCATCTTCAGCTGAGGCAGTCAACCCATATTTGGGGAGGATACACTCTTTTCTTCCAGGAAATTACTCTGTGGAACAGGTCAGCCCCTGTCAGCACTCTGGCTGTGAAACCTGTGTGACAGTAATTTGTTGAGGACCTTAGTCCTCCCTCTGCACTACACCCCCTGCATTGCCCTTGACACTTGTGAGAGGTTTTTTTAATAACCAAGAACATCAGTGACCATCGAGGATATTTTTGAGGATGTGACATTCCTACCTTCTTATGAACAAAATCCTAAACCCAGGGTTTTCCCTAGTTGCTTTTCCAGTCAGATTTTTCCTTGCTGGTTCCTGGTAAAGGTACTTGTATCTTGCCATTGAAGTCTTAAAAGAAATGAAAAACTGTGTCCTTGCAAAGAACTTATCTGATAACAATCTTCTCCTATCGCTGTTTTGTCAGACTTACAAGCCAAAGGAATGTTAGCAAAGGGGAGAAGGGACAAGATGTCAAATCTCCCCCTGCCAACCTTCCTTTCCACCTAACATCTGCCAACACAGGGCTGGATGCAGAAAAAATAAGGGCTATGCCTGCCAGATGGCTGATGGATAATGGTACCATTGTAAAACTTGGCCAGAACAGCTCAGACAGCAGCCCTGCCACCCTTCACAGCATGGGACAGGGGCTCAGATGGCTGTCATTCACCTCCAGCCATAAAGTGGAATCTCCCCTCCAAGACCCGAAAGATCTCATCCTGCCAGGTGCAAAGCTCTCTGCAGTCTCCTAATATAAGTAGGAGGGTTCCTTGGCACCACTCTGGAACAAGCATTAATCTTTTGGATTTGTTGTTGTGGAGATTTCTGGAAAGGGATGGTTCTGATTCTGCTGGGGCAAGCTGTTGCAGAGAGAGGGTGCTGAGATACCTTCTGTAGGACTTTCTCTGGGGCTGTCAGCCCTGATACATTCTTAGCTTTCTTATTTCTTTCCATCTCTTCTGCTCCTTTGTGCTTTCTTGGATTACTGTCCTGGAGGAAGGTTTTTATATTCATTGAATTTATACCTCAGTGACTCAGCACTAGGCTCAACCAGAAACTCAGTTGCCCTGAGGAGATATGGATGGAGGAAACAATTGTGTATGTAAGTATTTGTTGGCAGGGGACAAGTTCTTCCCCAGCCTCAGCTATTCACACACTTTTGATTTAGGAAAGCCTGAAGAAAGCTTTCTTACTTCCTCCTCACTGGTGCCGAGCAGCAGCGGGACCAGACGTCATGCTCCGACACGCTGAGCCGTCTCCTTCCTTCATGCTCGGTGGCTTTCCTCCTGGTGCACTCGAGGAGAGGGCAGGGAACAGCACTCCCAGCCGGTGTGCGACTTCAAATGCGTCAGCTGATCCCTATCTCGTCTCAAATACCTGTCTGGTACAAGACCATATGTGGAGTATTAGCTCTGCAAAAGACATGCTGGAGCACTGGAGCAGGATGGACAAGGAGCTGGACTTTAACTCTTTCACTGCACAGGTCCCTGCTCACTGGTCACAGCTACCATGTGTGAGCAGTACTCTGCAGGGGAATGCAGAGCCATCCATGAGGATGCAGGAGGACAGAGGAGTGTCTACCTGTGAGGTGCACACCAAATGGAGCTGGGAGGGCCATGTCAGAATCAAAGTAGGCAGTTCCTCCTGTGGCATGTAGTTGCTGTCAGAGGGACATGGATGGAGATGAGTTTCCAGGCAACTCTGGATGAGTTAACAAAGAAGAAATTCCCTAGGAATTAATACATTTGCAGAGGATAATATGTTTAGATAACATGGGGGAAACAGCATATTTACTTATCCTGTTTTTGCTTTCCCCAGGTTTCAGGGCCAGATGTACATGTGTTCAGACCCAGCTCAGCTGCCAAATGTTCTCATACAATCTTCTGGCTCGTTGGCAGCTGCCTTAAGCTGAACAACTGGGGTAGGCCACAGACCTTAAGTATGCCCTTCTTGGAACTGCCATGAGTGTTCATGGAGAATACCAAATATTTCCCTCTTGGTTGCCATTAACAGAATGAGGGGGAGAAATGTTGCTCAGTGATAAGCCAAGATCTTGTCCACAAAACCTTGTTTTTTAAACACACTGGGGGAAGTTTCCACACTAACCATGAGAGCTAAATGCTCTCCCTTGGTTCCTCACGTGCAAAGTGTGTACAGTAAAGGCTGTTTCCTGCTGTAGGCTACATGGCACTGCACAACCACAGTACCTTTTTGGTACTTTGCTCTCACCAGAGTAGATGTGTCCATGGTCCAGAGAGCTGTGTCTGATCCAGAGCCTCCTACTTCACCGTAGGTGTGGAGCAAGACACAAATTAATAAGCTTACCCTAGCTCATTTATTGGACCTGTCACTGCCATGCAGAGGCACTGCTGGGATTGCCAAAGGTACAGGGAGAACAGCTGGGGGACACAGCAGGGATTTTAGGCATTGGATGGTGGGAAACGTGACCTGCACCAAGCAAGGGTGAGGAGCCCCTCATCTGTGATGTTATTGGAGTGGCAACTACAAGAGACTGCTGGCAGTATCTCCAGGCATATCCTGGCTCTTAGCTCTGAACTTAGCACTAAAATTATCTCCTTTTAGTACTTTCAGGCATTTCTGAGCACCTTTCCCCTGTTCCAGTTTAAGCTTTGTTTTCACTTGGAAATAAAAAGGCCAAAACCCATGTCTAGTGCACCCTGAGAGAGAAAATTGATGTTTCTGCTGCCACAGAAGATCTTTGTATTCTCCTTATTCCGGGGGAAACCCACAAAGTTGAACCTTATGCAACATATTTGGCAAACAAGGCTGTGGCAGGGATGTGGCTTTGTGACCAGATGAAGTGACACAGGACGGGAAAGTCCCCAGAACTCAACCAGAGTACAAAAGGGACAGATGTAGAAAGGGTAGAAGACTGCTATTGTGGTGACATGAAACAGCAAGATCTATCAACACAGTGATAGGCTGGCAAAATCCCTCTGCTGTCCCATAAGTGTCTGGTACAGTTTTACCAGAGAGAGAATGACACAGAAGGTTAAAGAAAAAGGATAAAATGAAGGATGTCATCCAGTGAGAGGTCTGGTTAATGTTATATTGGAGGGCAGTCTCAGGATGTGGCTTATCTCCTCTGGATTTAACCTGTCTAGTGTTTAAGTATTTGCTATGGCACACTATATAGATCCCAGTTTAGGCAGTGGGGAAAGATGTGTATATCTAAGGAATATTTATCCCAGCCTGTCCCAAAGATGGAGGCTATTCCCGCTTGAAAATGTCTACCTTTCTTCATGAACAGAATAATCTAGACAGATATTTAATTTAAGCATCTGATTTACAAATGGCTAAAGTTGGTGGGATGAACATCAATGTAGATAAGAATGAACCCTTCCAACCTTCTCCATCTGATTCATTACATAAATATTCTTCTGTACTTCATTAAAGAAGATACAAAAGTTGTTTTCTACCATGTGAGTAACAGTAAGTACTTGACAAGACTTCAGAGGACACCAAGGCCTTTGTGCTATATTGTTGACAAAAGAATTACAAATGTGGACTTTTTCTTCTTTCATTTGCAGCTAACAGAATACAAAACAGTTTTCCAAGAATTCTAGTTGTAATGTAAATGTGTCAGTATTTTTTTTGGAGATGACAAAGCCTTTTATGAAACTAAGATTTTTAAAGGCAGCTTCAATATACAAATATCTTACCACAAATGGCTTTTATGTAAGTTCTACAGCAAATATCAGCTTCTTCTGAATAAAATCCCTCATTTTCTCTGGAAATGTTTATGTCAGTGATGGGGACCACAGTGGGGTCTGGAGCAACTGAGGGCTGTTAGTTTGCTTAATGTAGCACAGCTAGAGAGAACTTTATTCTTTGTCTAAAATGCTCTTGAGAGAAGAGCAGAGAGGCATCCCCACCATACATGGGCTGGGTTCAATGTCACAGATATTTAATTCATCTGAAGGAATAACAGTCTCTGGTATGAACTAACTGTGGCTCTAGGAGTGAAGGTAGGATGAGTTGATGAGGTTGGATATCACGACAGCTGCTTTGCTCTCCACAGAGCCCCGTGGCCATGAACGGGGCAGTCCTGTCCTCCTGCAGATCTTCACACTGGGGAATTGACTCGTGAGCATCCTGAGCCAGGGTGCCAAAATTTAAATCTTATGAGTAATCCAAGGTGTTCACATGAAGATGTGACAAGAGCAGCTTGCATATTTCAAGCTAGACATGCACTTCAGAAAGAGGGGAAAATCCCTCATTCCAGGAGTGTAATGAGGGCATTAGGTACATTTCAATCATAGTTTTCTATTCTTGTCTTGTATTTCATTTGTCAGTGATATAAATCAGGGGCTTTCTTTCTAAGTCTTTTCTATGAGGAAATCCTAATGTGTTTCTGCTCTAGATCTTTCTTGTTTCTGCTATACATATTTTGAGAGCTGGTGATTCAAACTATGTTTGAGGTCAGGGAAAGAGCCTGTGTACACAATGGTATTTTAGCACTTTCAGTTATGTTTTCTAGCCTCTTCCTAAGAGTGATGTAGTCTCTGTTGGACACCAAGACCTTGAGGCTACAAAGGAATTTGGCACAAGACTCAGGGAACAAGTCTCTGAATTTCCCTTTAGAGGTGTTCTTTTCTCAGCACACCTAATTTCTGTCTCACTGAGAAGCCAGTTTGCTTTCACTGAGGTCTGCTGAACTTTTTACAGTTTCCTTAGGGATTTACATATATAATATACAAAAAAAAAATTACTATAGCTAGGACAGAAGGTGGTACAGAACAACACTACTTAAGTATTTCTGGTGTGGAAAGAAAGATGCTCTGTCTATCTCAAACCACAAAAGGGATTCAGGAAGAAGAATGTAATTTCTCTTCAGTAACTCAGCCAGACAACCAAGGCTAATGAGCTTTTTCCTACTAAATGCAGACTGGAATCTTTCACTGTTGCAGACTGATGTGGTCTTCACTTAAGCCCTCAGTCCTTGGGGTGCCATCAGACAGAGGCAGGGTGTTCTCTTCCTAGCACTTCATGAAAAAGTAGGGTAGATAAAGGAGTATTTTATCATGTTCACTGCTTCTCATGGCATCTGATCATTGTTTGACCCTCTCCATTTCAGGTTAGCCAAAGGAATTCAAGAAGAATGATTCTTCCAGAAGGATACTCCAACACTTTTAGGCCTCACACATGGAAAAATCTCCTGTGACTTTCTGATGGATGTGGGTGTCTTAAAAATCCTTAAAAATGTGTGTCCTCACAGTAAAAAAGCAGGCTGCTAATTATGCCCTGCTCCAGGACATTCTGTTTTCAAAGAGGTCCATTGCTCTGTGCAGGATGGCGTAGCACTCTGGAGGTATGGAGCAGCCTCTTTCTCCTACTTGGCGTTTGCAGGGATACATGCACCTCTCAGAAACAGTGTGTTCAAAATCAGGCAGATGAGGTGATGGTGCCTCTGGTGAGCTGTGGTGTGGTGTCATCAGGGACAGAAGATCCTGATGAAGAATTCTTTTAATGCAATCAATCTCTATGACTTAAGACAAAAAGCATCATTCACATTCACACACATCCAATTGACAGGGCCTGACAATACCCACACAAGAGCCCATCCAAAAGGATCCAGATGGATCCTTTTGCAAGGGCTGAAAACATACTAAGAAGAAAAGAATTTCAGTTCTTCTGATAGCCTGAAAACACATGAGCTTTTAGAGGAACTATTAGTATTCCTAACATATGGCAACTCCCTGCATTGCCTGGGGAAGCTCTTGGCTTTCCAGTAGAAAAGCTGTTAAACCAGTAATGGGGGACTGGGTGTATCAAGTGTTTATGAGTCTCCCATCTGTAGGCCAGACAGCAACATCTCATCCTGAGAGTTTTGCAGTATCATCAACCCATCTGCAGAACTGTCTGTTTGACCCTGGGTATGTGATGGATTTGGCAAGAAGCAAGAAAGAAACAGGGGTTGTGGGGGGAGAGTGAGAGGTGAAGAAAGGAAGATGGGTGCAAGAGGTGTAAGGTGAGGAATAGAAATAAGCCTGTTCAAATATCACAGAAGTGACATCATGACATTTCTTCACTCAAGTCCTTCACTCTCAAACTCATAAACTAATTAGAGAGGTGCATTTTACAATTCCCTCACCCTACTACATTAAAATCCATTTTTTCAGTTGGTCTGGCCAAAGAGGAGGAATCTAATCATGTATTTGCAGGGGAAAGTGTTACTGCATGGGATGGTCAGCTATGTATCTGGAGTGACCCAGTTTTCACTGGTGAAGGAATTAAACAGCAAAGTAATTTTTGTTTTTATTTTTAATTTTTTTTTTCGTTTTGGCTTTGGGCAGTGTTGAACTTCCCACCCTCTGCAATCCTGTCAGCCTGAACCATACGGTCATCTGGCATGCAAACAAATTACAGCCCAGGCAAATGATGTCTTGTAGTTAAGTTTGTCAGTCTCTCCATCTTGCTTCTGCTTTCTTTCTTCCTTCCTTTCTTCCTTTCTTCTGTTCCTCTTTTCTTCCTTTCTTCCTTGCTTTCTTGCCTTCTTTTCTGTTGCTCCAGCACCTGTTTTTGTAATAAATTAGTGGTCCAGCCACCTTCGATTCATTCCAGAGGGAAACAACTGGAAGGTTACAGTGTGATGACACCCCCAAGGCTAACAGCTAGGCTCATAAAACATGTTATCAATAAAGCATTTCAGTTTTTATGATGGAAACCAATCTCTCACAGTCAGCCATGGAGTCTTAAATACAATTTCATTTCTACTAAAATGGCACTGACCGTGACAGTATACGGTCAATATATTCTCAATGCACTTTATATACATATATTATATATTATATATATATTATGTATGTATTCTCAACATGCTTCTCAACATGTCAACATGCTTTAAGTGGCAGGGATGTTTACAACAGCATGTGAAATCACTGACAGCTGTAAATACCACACAACCGTCCTCACTCTTTTCTGATTACTGAAACAATGATTCTGGGAGAGAGAGAGAGAAGTAGATCCAATAGATTTTAGAAGTTATACAGCAGGAGGGGGACAGCTCAGAGTCCTCCTTCAGATTTTATTTTCTTTTCTGGTTTATGTGTGCAACACAATTCTAAAAAAAAGAGAGGTGATATGGGCAAAGGCCTACTTTTATTGAACTGTAGCTAACACTACTGCCTTTTAGAGGCCATTTCCAGGAAAGAGGGAATCACTTGTAGCTGCTTCCCAGCCTGATCTGCCCATCTCATTCTTTAAAAGACGTTTTCCCAGCCTTATCTTTCCCACACAATGGATCTTTTATCTTTGAAAGTGAGACAGAAAAGAAATGCATGGGTGGGTTTATGAAGTTCCTTCATGACCCAATGTTAGATTATTTAATCAACTTCATAAGCAAAAAGATAACCCTTGTAAAGAGTAGGGACAGAAAAAATGAGCAGAGATACTGAGCAGTGAGAACTATGAAATGTAACTATCAGATGCCTCAGGATTTCAGAGATCTAACAAGTGTTGAAACTGCCTTCTGTGTTATAAAGAAGGGAAGCTTTAAAGCTAGATTTCAACGAGGATAACATCACGAATGTCTGTGTTCATAGTGGACTCCTTAAATGTATGTGGGAGAAAAATATGAAATGAGGTGGCTGAAAATGTGAAAAAGCTTCATACAGCAGTTGATCCTCTTTCATAATTGATTTGGAAAAAAATTAATTATTTGAGGGCATGATTGCTGCCAGGCTCACTGCTGGCCCTCCCATGTGCCCAGTGCATCCTTGCAGTCTTGGTTTGGCTGTGAATGCCAGCTGACCTGGGGAATGGCAAAGACTGAGCAGTATACATAAGGCCACCAGGAGAAATACAGATTCATTTCAGTCTTCCAGAATTACAATGTACTGCATGGACTGAGGTTGATGCTGGTAATTAGTTTGGAAGCAAATATGATTCATTGTTGGGAGGGTTTCTGTCTGGAACCAAGGAAAGTTGGTAAAATGTGTGGTTTTGTCTGATTGTTAATGGAAGAGGTAGAATAGATGATATTAAGAGGTACTTCAGGATCTTGGGATGACCGGTTAAGAGATCAGGAGCGCAACTAGTGTTCTTTATTCTTCCAGTTGGGGTAAATGATGAGGAAAGAAACTAGAAGAGCCAGCAGATCAATACCTGGCTCTGAGCCTGGTGTCACCAGTAGAATTTTGAGTTTTTTGATCATGGGTTGGTTTACATGACATCAGACCTGCTGGCAACACCTTTGGTACAACTGTCTCAAAGGGGTAGAAGGACCTTTGCACAGGAGTTAGCAGGGATCTAAAAGTCTTTTCTAATGGAAATGATTCTACTATTCTGTCATCTAATCCAAAGAGCATAAGCAAGACTTGCCCAGATCTGCCTTTTCTTCAAAACTGGCACTATTATGTATCGCAACAGCAGAAGAGCTAACTTTTGGTCATGGAGAGTGAAGTTAATTTGCTTCTTTTAGCTGAGATTCCAGGATGAAGTCTCATTTCCAGTGGGTGGAGTGGTGATGCATGTATTGCATCTTCTATGTCTAAGCAGAGAACCTCCATTTCCAGGGCTGTCAACTGAACCTTCTTCACACTATGGAGCGCACTTAATAAATGCAAAAAAAAATTTTTTTTTTTAATAAAAATGAAATGTGATCTTGCTGGAATGGGGAGGCATCCAAAAGGACTGTGATTTGGGTTGTACAGCCTTCACAAGGAGTCAGAACAAATATCCAGACTTCAATGCCAAAGACCAAACAGAGTTGTTCTGTCCCTGTGGATATGAGATGTAGAACTGGAGAATGTAAACAGATGTGGAGACATTTTGATGCATCTTTGAAAAGACAAATGACTTTCATGCTGCTATATTTTAGAGTTCACTCCATCTCCTTATCAAAAATATGATGCAAAAAGCAATAGTCACTTCATTTCGATTTCTCAATCTGTCTAGAGAGCAAAAGGCACAGTCATCTTGTAGATGAGTTAACAATGGTGTCTAACAACTGTTGGGAAAGTCTTGGAGAGATTAAAACACCGAAGAAAAAGGAAAGAACTATCAAGAAAGTAAGAGTCTGAAGGAAAGCATCATGATAGATTGATGTCTTGAAATAGCATGTGTTTATATATTATTGCAGGTGGGTTGATTAGCACATGAGAGATTCCAGCACAGCCTCATCCATCTGGAAAAAAGAATGCAAATGGTGAGTATCCAACTAACCCCATATGGATATAAACATTCCATTGAAACAAGAAACAATAGGATACAAAATAGGTGGAATTTCAGCATCATAATCTCATTACTTTTTTTTTTTTTTTTTTTTTTTTCTCCACAGGAGAGTCACTCCATGGAAAGGGCAAGGCTCACACACTAAAAGGCTGGAATATTTTAAGCATCCTTGGAGCTGTGGGTGAACAGAGGGTGCCAACAGCTGAGAGTGTCTCTGTAGCTATGGGTACAATGGAAGGCCCCTTGTTCAAGGATATCTCAACCAGTTTCAGCTAACCAGTGTGGTCTGTTCAGGTCAATATTATGGACAGCAATAAACAAGAGGACACTGTGTCTCATCAGTCTCATGGATATAACTTTCTGCTTACAGCTGTATTTGGCAAAGGCCTGTAGGTGGTTATGGACTTTGAGTCAGTGGCTGGGCTTGGATGGGAGCCTTCTGGCTTGCAGTCCTGCTCTCTAACCATCTAATCTCTCAGCCCAGAGGAAATTGCGGTATCCCTTTGGGCCCTTGGTAAGACACCACAGCTTTGTTTGTTGAGTGCTTAGCTTTTGATGGGGATATTTGAAGGTTTCACAGATGGCAGTCAGTGACTCTCTGCCCTTTTTCTACCTGGAGGCTGCCAAAGGATGGCAGCAAAGAGGCAGGCGTTAGAGGGACATTGGGATATGAAAAGAGGGGGTATGTGCGGTAGAAGAAGTGCTGGAATTGCTTTTTCTGTGAAAGAAACGCATACTATCTTGGAAAACAAATTATCTGGAATACAATATTTTCTGCAGTTTGGTACTGCTAAAAAATGCTGCACTGGCATCTCTGCAACATGATACCCCAAAGCAAGAGTACGGTTTGTTATTACATGTGTGGCCAGGAGGACTTCGTGGTGGAGGAGACATCCTCAGCTATGGCTGAGTATTTAGTTTCCATGTCCCTTCTGTCCTAGGATAGCAGTCAGCAATAATTACTTTAGTGGTTTCTACCCTGCAATTCATAATCTCTAGGGACTATACTCAGCTCCACAAATTTGTTCCATGCAGGCCCCTCGTAGCAGGATGATGACTTCTGCTCTCTGCTGAGCTTGGTGTAGATTCACGTGGGAAAGCTAGAGAAGAAATGCCAGTTCACTTGGAGTGGCACTGAAAGTGCCAGGCCAGCTTTCGGTAATGAGCTTCCAACATTTGGAAACAATCCTGAAGTGACAGAGTAACAAACATAATGATCGATCTGAGACATATGATTTAAAGAACTACCAGCCACCAGATCTAGACAGGAGAGGAAAACTGATCACTGATAACAACTGTTATTGACAGGAGTGTTAAGAATATCTCCTGATGACACAAGAAGACAGCCTGTGTTCTTTAGATCTGTTGCAAATTCCTATTATCTAAGTCTGATTTTCTTTAGAACAAGAAAAAAGGCACTTTCTTTTTGTTTTCTTGTTTAACAGAGCTCCTGTGCCTGACAATCTTTACACTTGCCTCCCCAGTTAAGTATCTTTTTTCTTTTCCTTCCCTGGTGTTTGCATGAACTTGGTGAACCCTCATCACGTGTGGCAGTGTTTATATTTGCACAGGCTGTTCTGCGTGTCTCTGTTTGTGTTGCCACCACATCTATATGGCTTGGCAGCAGCCCCACGGCTGTGTTTCAGCTGCATATAAATCAGCTTCCCTCCATCCCCCGGTGTTTCCATCTGTCTGTCTTCCCTGATTGCTCTGAAATGTTACAGGGCATGGAGGTTAACCCATGGCTGAACCCTTCAAACAGAGGTGGGACAAAATGAAACCTGAACTTCTCCTCCACAAACTCAACTCATCAAGTTATGAAGGTGTGGGTTGTTTGTGTTTTTGAAGGGAGAGGAAGCACCTTAAAATAGGGAGTAACCTCTGCTAATATAGTGTGCTTTTCAAGTCTGTTATTTTGGAGGAGAGTTGTTGCAGACGCTCTGAGGTCACCTCTGCATTGTGGAGCTGATCATCACTTACACCTTCATTACATGAAGTTGCCCCTGCCTCACACAGATTTAATTTCTACTCTTCCATAAATTATTATCTTTTGTTTCTTTGTTATAATATCATTAGTTTGCTTCTTTCATTAGGGAAAGAGATGAGAAGGGTCCAAAAACTGATGGCATGAGGAGCTGGAGGTACCTGTCATCCAAGCAAAACAGTGTCAGGCAGAAAATGTAAACATTGATACTCTCCATGTAAAAAGACATTTCTCCAGGGATCTCCTCCCAGACAGATTTCACAGTGCAGCTGACTGAATTACTGTGAACCCCAGAAATAAAGCTCTAGCCTGCCCAGAGAATCCATGGTTTTCTCTTGTCCGGGTCTCTCCTCTTGGAGAAATGGAGCATATCCCTTTGCCCATTGGCACTAAATGGCCAACTCAGTAGAGATGAAAAGAACTAAATAGGGAGTCTGTACTGCTCTCAAATATTTGAATTGCCCATTTCAAGGAATTGAGAAACACTGATAGGACAAAAGATCTGGTAAAGGAACAAAATCCCCCTGGTGTGCTTCAGTCAGGTGTCAGATGTAAAAAGCAACATTTTCTCACCATCTTTGAATTTGTTTGGTACTCTGCCTTTTTTCTGAGCATAAAACTGAAACCAGGTTCTTCCCTTTTACATGTAAGTGCTTGGAGGTCGGGATACCCTGGCTCTTGAAAGAAGAAAGTACCAACAACGTAATCTCAGAAACATTGTAGACTAAATAAGAAAAATAGTGGATAAACTTGATTTGCCTCTCAAATCACTCAGAGTCTACTTCACCAAGGGCACAATGTCCTTACCTAGGAAAAATTGATTAAAAATCACATGTGACTGTGGGTTCCTACCTCTTTCCAGCCTTCTCTCAAACTGGGAGGTGTTTCAGCTTTGTGCTCTAGTTTTTCTTAGCTCTCTGGCTCCAAACTTGAAATTTTCAAAAGTTATGTCAAGTTGGATCTAATGTTTAATTTTAATAGATTCCAGAGAATAATGGGTAATGCCTGTTTTGGTACACAGATAAAACCTTAGTAATAGGATTTGTCCTATTACTACATCTGTCTAACAGTTTTTTTGTTACTAAATCTTTGTTGGAAAGTGGGGGTGGCTGTGATTTAATTTTTGATGGGAGTAACTGATTTAGAAATTCAGGAAAGGCAGATATCCCTGTGATATAAACATCCCCTCCCATTGCACTTCTAGCTGAAAGAGAGAATCCTAGATTGTTTTTTAGTATTGCTGATGTCCCAGATGCATGTCTGAATAGATGTCATTAAAAATCAGACTTGCAAGAAACCTTGGACAGTATCTATGCACAGAAATCTCATAGAACAAGTGAGGTGTTGAGATTAACCAGAATATTACCATGGAAATTCCTAGGAGGCTGCAGAAAGCATAGGCTGACCACTGAAAACAGACATGAGACAAGTGCTTTACAACATTTATATTTTTTTTTAAATAGAAAAAGTATTAAGGAACCAACTGAGACCTATACTGACATATCTATATTTACTTCTTTTTTGTTCCAATTTTTTTAAATGATGGATTGTACATTTTAAGTCAGTGTTGTACAGTCTGTGAAACAGTGCAAGAACAGAACATGACTGGCAGTACAGGGCTAGATCCATTGAGATTCAACATTTAGAAAGTGGAAGAGAAGCAATCAGGTGTCAAAAGACAACAGTAGGTTAGATCACAATCAAGAGACATCCTTCCCACCCACTGGGGACTTTTCTGCTTCTCAGAATGAGTTGCAGCTGTTCAGGCCTTAGGACAGAAAAAAAAAATGCAAGAAAAGATTGATCTGGACACAAATCCCTGGCAAGGACTGGTGAGGATAGAAATCTGGAGTAAGAGTGTTGTTTTCTAGCCAAGTGGGGGGTTGGGAGAAATATTCCCTGCAGAAGGGATACAGAGATTGCTACTGAGATGCTGAGATTGAAGATTCTGCTAGGGGTGGAAATAAAAGTGGTTTGTGCCCCTCAAACCAGCTCCAGGAGCTTCACTCATGCCTGAGAGTATTGGTCTGTGTGCTGAGTTTTTTCAGATGCACTTGCATTTACAGCTTTGACTTTTTCGCATTTGTGCACTTTATAAAGCCATGATCATATTTATTGGGCATTTGTAAAAAAAGACTCTTAAGTCTAACAAAATTCCAGCAGTACTGAAGAGGCTGAAATAGAGAGACATGCAATAAGGCAGGGACAAGAGGAGGAACTCGAGAGGAGGGTAAAGCAGAAATATGCCCTGATAGAAAACTTCTTGGGCAAAACTGAAGATGAGGGAAAGCTGTGCCAGAGCAAGTATTGATTTATATACTTTAAATTAATCCATAAACTAAAGGCAAATGTGCAGCTTGATTAACACTCTACACTCCCTTTCCCCAAATCATACTCAGCTAGCCCCTGCTTGGACCTGGAGCAGAATGTAATACCAATCCACTATGCCAGGCATCCCACCAGAGGCATCCTGTTAGCATTGCTGAGGATGAGAAACGCAGGGGAGGTGCAATGCAATCAAAGGTGGCAGAGAAGGAAATATATTTCCCTTTCTGTCCAACCTAGGGGATTTAGTACTGCAGGTAATTACTGAAATACTTTCCAAAACAGGAGAGGCTGTAACACTAGAGGCCATTCCTCTGCATTCAGATATAACCAATGGTATAGGTAGTGTCCCTAAGTGGGATGTGCTGTCACAGGGGAGGGAGTAAACATTAATATCCACTATGCTTAGAAGGGAGTTTCCCTCTCCTGCAGAGTTTGGCAGCAGATATTCGATTCCTCATTTTGAGGTCCTACAGTCCAAGTTTAGAGGGGCTGGGCAGTGCTCTAAAAGGCTCCTTCTAGTCTGCAGTGAGTTTGAAATTATCGTTCAGCTCACACTGAGACTGCTGGTGGGGCATGGGTGCAGCACGGCACCAGGAGGTGACCTCATTCCCAGGGAGAGGAACAACAGAGCAGCTGGGTCAGTGAAGCCAAATACTGCAAAACTAAATTTGCTCTCATAGTCCATACAGCACCCACATGTTTGCATACACCCACCCTGAACCCAAGCCCCTGGAACTCTTTTGGAAAAGAACAAACAAACAAAAAAGCAAACAAAAAAGCTTCAACTTGCAACGTGTCAAACGTGTCAAAACCCAGGAAATACCTGGCATATAATGTGTGTTTCGTGTCCTTCCTATAGCAAGAAATGTTAGAAAAATGTTTTGGTCCTCCAAAGAAGTGGGCTGTGTGCTCTGTGCAGCATGGAAAGGCAGCCCCTCCAGCCCCCTCATGATCCCCAAGCCTTCAGTGCTGGGATCAGCACAAGGAAGGATGCCAGAGAAAAAGTATGAGATTACCTCTCAGCAAAGCCCTTTGGCCTGAATCACTGACATCTTTGATTTAAACAGTAATTTAAAACACGCATGATGAGAAGTCAGGGAAGGGATCCAGGAAGGCCTGGGGTCCAGCCAACCTGGCGTATCTGCCAATTTGCTATTCAGAAGGTAGGTTTGCTAGGAAGGGGCAGGATCACGGCTGAAACCTGTCATTGCCTCAGCTAAGCCACAAGACCCTTATTCAGAAATGACCAGAAATTGCCTGGCTGAGCCAGCACTGCCTTGCTGGATGCTACAGCTCCGCTCTGCTGCTCGGCTGCTCTAAAGCACTGTGTAAAAGGATTTGGGGAAAATCCTGCCATGCTCCCTCCAGCTGATCAGAAATCCCTGCTGATGTGTGCCCTGTGGATCCTTCTCTGGGCCACCAAGCCTATGGCTCAGTGATGAAGCTTGAGTGTGAGGATGGCAGGCAGAGGCAGCAGGAAAACTGCTGAAGGAACAGAAAAAAATCTGGATTAAGGAAACCACAAAAGGAGCATACATACAAAGAACATATATCCCAGGCAGCTTTTTTCAACTCTTGTATCTCCCACAGACCAGTGGCTTTCCTAGGTGATGCTGCTGGCACCTGCCTCTTGACATGCAGAGACAAAAGGGAGCAGGGTAAATCCATTCTTAACTGACACATCCTAATTGGTTGATCTTAAAGAAAGAAGTATATGGCTCTGGATAGAAGTTTCCCAGGTTTAACACTACTGCAAAACTGACACAGGCCCTCTGCTAGTGAAGGTCCAGATATAGAATAGTCAGTGGTTTCACTTTAGTGAAGGAAGAGGTGAGTTCTGATCCAGCTCTGAGTCCACACTCTGGCTCTGGTCCACTATGAGTACCACTGGTGGGTAATTGCTTGTTGGGTTTAGGAACCAATGTGTTATTCTCACACAAATTATCTTTTTCCCTGCCAGGCAATTTCAGATTCTGCCCTGATACTGGTTGTGTCATTTTTCCTCTCCTGGGTCAGGTTCAAGTTGGAAACTTATTTCTTGAAGAGGGCAGACAGAAGAAGAGGTCTCTGACTTTGAATCAAATTTTGTATGATCATGACTCAACGATCATAATTCCTTCAGGGCCTGAAACCTAGCAAGGGAATAAAGGAAGAAGCTCTGTCTCTCTTGGATCAAAGGGAGGAAAAAAGAGATGTGGAGACAAAAGGTGCTGCAGGGTATGTGAAAATCAGAGCTCCCATACATCTTGCTGAAGGCTGCCAAAGCAGAGCTCTCCACAGCCACCCCATATCTACGCAATACAGCGATGGGAGCGATTTTAGATAAGATCAGACCTAGAGAGAGCATGCCCGGCTCTGTTTCTTCCAGCAGAGCAATATGGAAACCCAGTGCTGGGAAACCATTTTTCCGTGCCAGTAAAGAGTCAGGGAGTTGTGTGCAACCATTCAGGAGCCTCCGCTCCCACGCATCCTCCTGCTCCCTCCCTGAAACCCTGCCAGGACGGCAAAGGAGGAATTGATTTATGTGCAGTAAGCCAAATAAATAGATAAATACATAAATAGATACAATAAATTACACCCTCCCTACCTTGCTCATCTAAAGAAGGAGAGAGGGATGGGAATCAAATTCAGGAGGAAGTCATCTGCAGGTGTGCAAAGCTGGGCACTGGGTGCTGACAGCTCTGGTAAACATGATATTTATTCCCTAGGAGAGAATTCCAAACTGCTCTTTGTGAGACCTGTCACTCACTGTCTCCTGTTCTCAGTAGTGAAATCTCTCTACTGTGAGCTCATCGGGGTCAGACAGCAGTGGAGGAGTCCAGCTTGAGTTTTCCCAGTGTTTTAGTTCTCATTTTGATGAATTTGTTTCTGAAAGAACACTGAAGAAAAGTGTCCCCTTGGCTGAGTATAACCCACTGACAGTCATTTTGCTTCCCTATTTGTCTGTGTTGGTGGCAAGCCAGTGAGTTCCGAAGCATTTTCTAAAATGTCCACCCAGCTGAGCAGGCTCTCCTTCCATGATCAGTGGCAAATTGCCTGGGGAAAGAATATAATAAAGTTACAGTGCTAACCATCCTGTGGCTGAGACCTCCAATTCCTATTAATGAGCTTCTTAAAGCACTAGCTGTGAAGGCTGCCCTATAGACCTTGGTGTTTAATAGGCACCAGCCTCAGTGAATCAGCCTCTTCCCTGCTTCTGGCATCCTCAGCATTTAATGTCAAAAGAACGTCTCATGGGAAGTGTACATAATATAAAAAATTTCAAGCAGCCATTTTGATCTTCCCCAGACTGACCCTACTATTTGAGATCTTGTCTCCCACAACCATTCCTTGGTCCTTTGTCCTGTCCTCAGCTGCCCACACACCTGCAAAAGTGCCAAGAACTGGTCAGTAATCCATAGATTCTTCTCATGAGTTTTCTCTTGGTAAAATAATCAGAGATCCAGTGACTACATTAGTCTATCTACTCCTTGGAATTCAGGAGGGAACTCAGTGTCCAGAACTGCCCAGGAACCCAACCACATGACAGAAAAGAGGGTTTTTCTTTTCCTGCTCTTGCCAGGTATTCAGCTCCTACTTGTTCAAATACAAATGCCCTTTTCCTCTGTGCACCATCAGCAGCAGAACTAAACTATCCAAGTGAACAGTTCTTTTTCACTTTATCACATAAATTCTTGAAGTGATGTTAAAACAGAGCTAAATTCATCTTTGCCCTGACACCAAACTCCCACAGCAGGTAATACAAGGGCTGGGAATGGAGATTTAGGGTTAAGATATTTCCATGTACCACTGAATTTGGTTTAACACAATGACCAATAGAAAACTGCAGCTGGGATAAAACTGAGGGTAATTCTAGTTGCTTTAACACCTCTTGTAGGGTCTGTACAGGCTTCCCTAGCCTTTAGAAAAAGAGGAAAAAAATATTCTCTACTGTCTGTTCTTATGCCAGCATTTTCCTGCCTTCTAGTGAAGCAGCAGACTTGTTGTTTTCTAATCCCAGTGTAGATTAGGAGGTACAGATCAGCATTTCCATCCTCAGTAATGTTCTAGAACTGTAGCGGGTCAAAAGAATAATTAAAAATGAAAGAAAATAAAATTAATTGGATCCTAAAACTGGAGAGACAAACTATGGATTTGACAGAGACACACATCTTCATCTACCTTTATCTCTCTTTGTCTCACAGTATTACCTTGGCCTCTCTCTCTTCACTAATTATCTCTTCCCCTTGTCCCCCAGAGGCTGATTGCTTTTTCCTCAAATTGCCTAAACATCTGACATGGAGACAGTAAGTGCAGAACAAGTGTTTCCCACCTGTGTGCAGCTGAAAATGGTGCACTCTCATTTCAGACCCCAAGAAAGGCCGCTGAGCCCCTAAGTGATTTTGTTTTCCTTAGTCTCCTAGTTAGTCTAAGGAGACATATTCCCTCTCTTTGAAAAACCCACTTCTAATAAAAATAATTAATTCTACTTCTGAGTGAAACCTCAAAATGTCCAAATTCGCTGGAAGTGGGTTTCTGACCTTTTGACGTGAAAGAGGAGCTGGCAGATTTCCCTGGGAAACCTTCCTTTCAGGCAAACGGTTTGACAAAGTCAACCTGTTCCCGCAGAACCTCTCCAGTAGTGTTTCCAGCCAAATCCCCCCTCCTGCCCCACTCCAGCCCTCTCTGTTACAGCCAGAGAAGAAAGCATTAGTGAAACAGAAGGATCTCTTCTTGCTTTCAGAGTGGAAATGAAACCAACATTAGCCTATTTACAGAGGGTCTTCATGTGAAGGCTCAGGCCAAGAGCAATGGCCAAAGAAGCCTGGGGTTCACTTTTCCAAGCAGCAAGAAAATCTATAAACGTGGCCCTAAAAAAAAAAAAAANAATAAATAAATAAAAAGGCAGGTGCTATTTCAGCAAAGTTCCCTGCTCAGCAGTTTTCTTTCAAAGCTTTCCAGTCCCACTGTTTGCTGAGTTGCTCTGGGCTCAGCTGCAAGGCAGGCCAGAAAGTACATGCACAGGCCATTATTGCTGGGCTGGCTCGACGTGGCTTCTCACCATGTGCGGATGCTGTTGCATTGTCTGAGCCTCCTGGCAGGCTCCCAAGGGGGCTTCTTGTTTGCACTGCCACATCTGTTTGAAATTCTGGCACATCTCAGCCTGAGAAATATGGTTTGTAGTGTCATAGCAACCACTTTTTCTTTATCTGACAGGCAAGGCAATGTTATGGAGGCCTGGAAGTGCTCCTTGCAGATCTGGTTGCAATGGATAGAAAGCTCCTGAGGCTACTGATCACATGTATAACCTGTGGTGGTTTTTTCCTTCCCGTGTTTGCTATCTCCCACTGTGCCTTAAATCACTGTAGTTGTGGTGGTGGATTACTTCAGAATTTTGAATGAGGCCATCAAACCTATTCTTGAAACTTCAGAGATGTCCAGCTTGGTCCTCTGTTGCCCAGCTGCAAAAGGCAAAGACGTCATAGGTCCACAAACCAAGACCATCTTGGTACTCGGGAATATGGGGCAGAAATTTGCCTTTCTGCTCCCATTGTAAGAACATTTAGCTGAGCATGTCTGTTCTTGCTGAGCATGTCTGTCCTTTTTCCTAGGGAGGAATGTGAAATGGAAGGTGTTGTGTGTGTTTCTGCAGCAACCCTGTCTTGGAGCAGCACGGACAGAGCCACTAAATATATCCTCCACCACTGGAAAGTGGTGAGATGAAGGAAAGATCCTGAAGCTCCAGCTGGAATATAAATGGGAAATTTAGTTAATCGCTACCATTGTTAATGAGTCAAAGCATCCTCTACCTTTGGGCTGGGCAGCGTTGCTAATTAGCACTCAGTCATCAGTAGAAAATGTGTTTGCTGGGTCTCCCTGTGAAAGCCATGTGAATTTATCCTTCCTTGGCTGCTCTATGCCCAGTGCCATGAAACTACAGCCAGGGTGCAGGGGCCATGGCCTCCTGCCAGTGCTCCCTCTTGTGACACCGTGGTGGTGTCAGCAGGAATGTAAACGTTTGTCAAAGACAAAGGGAATAAAGCCACCTGAATATTTTCCCCCTGGAAAGGAGCCTGGCAGGAACCACAGGAATGTTCCTCGAAGCAAACGGTACTGAAGGAACTGAAAAGGATGAAATCTTGCCACCAGTGCCTGGCTCCGGGCTTGAGGCACTGTAGGAAAGGCTTTGTATGGAGGCATGAAAGGAGAGCTGAGCCCCAGCAAGAGCCATCTCTGAATGCAGGCACTGTTGGGGTGGATGGGTGGGTGATCACCCTCTAGGGAAGCACCTTGCCTTCCTGAACAGACCTGCTGCCAGGTGTGACTTCCCTCTGCTCTCCTGCAAGTGTACAAATCGTGGCTGAATGGTGTGGATTTGAACAGTAGTAGGCTGAGCTGAAAGCAGAACATTTGTTGTATAACTTAAAAGTAGGTCAGAGACAGGTTATCCCCAAGAAATGGAATTGCCTTGGCCAAGAGGAGTGAGTATTTGCAGGGCTGTTAAAAACTTGTGCTTCCCCAAAGAAAAGCATTAACAAGCAGGGGAGGAAGGGCAGTGGATCCAATTAAAAACACACGGCAAGGCAAAAATGAGAGAAAAAAGAAAACAGATTTTTTCAAAATGCATTAAAAATATACAGTGGGATAATCCAGATTTGTTTGCCATAAATGGGGAGGCAATCACAGTTCAACACAGGTGTCCAGGCCCGGAGGGAAGGCAGGAGAGAGGGCAGCCAGACAGCAAAGAGAATAATTACAGACTCCGTTGAGGGTATCGGCACTTATTTTGGGGTATGAATCCAACTTTGCTGTGAGGATTCCATTTGGAGACATGCCATGGAGAAAACTCTCAAGAAATATTGACTATAGCTACCCACAAGGGTGTGAAGAACTGGAGTCTTCCCAGCTCTGACACCAGCCTGTGAAGTAGAGCATACTCTAAGCCCATGCCTCAGTTTCCCCACCAAGATTCTCCCCTGACAATAAGATCCTGATAATTTTGTCACACATTCTGAGAGCTCTGTAGGGACAGCAAATGTCAAAGTAGGAAAAGTATCATTTTCAACATACTAAAATAGCTAACTAGTGTTCTGATCTTTATGGAATTCCTTGCCTGAAGGGCAGCACCCGCTGTTACAATCATCCCAAACACTACACAAAGCTTCCAGACAGTCAGTCGTGGGTACAAGTGTGCCCATTAAGGACTGATGGCTGCATAAATTTGTGTAAAAAATACAAAATCTCCCCAGTCAAGTCTAAGCCAAATCATTCTCCCATGACTTGGTTTCACAACAGAAACCCAACAAATTGTATGGAATGAGTTTCTTGCTTTCCCTCCTTTTCCCTCTGTTTTATTTCATGGTTTACTATCAAAATGTTTCAAACTCAAATGATAGCAGGGACTCCTGGTGTCCTGGTGTCTCTTGCTAAAGCATAACCATAACATACCCCTTGAGCTTGGCTGGGGCTTCTTTAAATTATTCTTCTTCTCCTACCAAGAGTTCCAAAGAAACTGTGAGTAAATTTGGATTATTTAGAGGTAGGGTTTGTGTCTAAGAAAGTGCAGTCTAATGGGAAGTCTGCTGCTGAGAGGGATGGTCCCACCTCTGTGTTTGAGATGGCTTACACAGGTTCTGGAATTGTCTTCTAGGTGAAGGGAATTAAGATAGCATGGTCATTGTTCTGTGAACAAATAGGGCAGTAGCTGTGACGTGAGAATTAGAAGTGGGTAAGTCTTGACTGAGGTCTTCCAGACAGTATGAGATAAAGAAAATCTTGTTCTGGTACATGAAGATGAGTGCAATGGAAGTGGAGGAAAAAGATGATTTTTCATGGGAAAAATAATGTGTCAATCCCTTCGTTTGGTGGATGCACTGAAGGACTTGCTTTACTTTGTGCTGGCTGTTTGTGATGTGTGATTGAGATTGTGATTGGTAATGCCATATTTAGGGAGGAGAAATGCACACTTTCTGATACAATTCATCTGCACAAATGTAGTCAGTTACTTTTTGGATGTGGTGATTCATACCCAGGTCTCTGCTGACTCCACTGATTACATCTGCAGTGTAATGTACAACCTCTACAATGGGCTGCAATTAACATGATTAATTGAAATGGGGCTGTCAGTACCATGTCAGATGTGTTGCATCCAAATTCTGTCAGTCCTTGGGCTGTGAGCCAGTGCCATCCTACCATCAGCTGGGATGAATTTGGGACAGAACTGTGATGGAGCTGCAGGATGCTCTGCACTGCGACCACGGCAGAGCTGCAGCAAGGATGGAGGGAGAGGGGTGCCCAAAAAAGGAGGTAAATGTGACTCAGGCATCTGCCTGCCAGGGCTGTTAGAGAAGAGTTTCAATTCTAAATCAGAAAGGATTTCTGGGGGTTGCATGTAGCTTGGGGTAGGTCAGTGCTCTGGAGTGAGCTGTGAGTGAAAGGGGAATCAAGCTGCTAATGCCTTAGGGATTAGGTGCCTTGCAAATGAGCTGGTTAAGATAATTTTTTCTTCTGAATTTACCTGACATCAGCCACTCTCAAGATACTTGCAAGGTACTTGGCTAGAAAAAGTACAGGTGTGTTCCAGTGCAGCTGTGTCTATCCTGCTCAGTTAGGGGTTTGGAAGAGTTATTACCTCTTCCAAGAAGAAAGCAGTTTGTTTTTTTTTTGTTGTTGTTTTTTTTTTTCCTTGGGACAGGAGAGACTGAGGAGGGGTTTGACCTAGAGGGCTTGTATGGTCTAAACTGAGCTGGGAGCCAGTAGTATTGTGGTTTTCCAAGATCCTGACTCAGCTTTTGACCTTTGGCGAATCATTGACCTGAGTCAGAGCAGCTGGAAACTTGAATAAAACTTAGTCTGGAAGGAAAGTAAAGATGCTGGATTGAGCTGAGCTGTCAGCCTTCTGTATTTGGGCAAATTTTTGTTCAAAAATAGAAATAGCCTGAACTGCCATGCCTTTCTCAGGGATTTATATGACTTTGGATCATCCCCTCTGCTGTAATATAAAGAAGGAATGTGAGATGAAATGAACTGTGATTAGCTCTGTTATCAAGATATATGCAATTCAATAAATCAGAAATCTTGATGGACTTGCTTTTTAACTATCCAGTTAGGATTTCTCATGGGGAGGTGGAAGAAATTCTAAAGAGAAGATGCAAAAAATAATTTTATCTTCTTTCTTTTAATTGAGTTATAGAAAGAAGTGTTCTGTTGAGAAGGGATGGGTCTGCAGAAGCAGTAGTGGGAATAAATCAATGTAGGGATTCCATGCCTGGTGTTATTGCTGATTTCTTACACAGACTGGGGCAAGACGCCCAGTCTCTTCTCCTTCCCATGCTCCAGCTGTAAAATAAGGCAACCATATTTGCGTGGAAAAGTTTTGAGACTGTCCATTCACATATATGTTGCACTATAAGCCAACTAATCCATGAAGTCAAATCATATGGATGCTCTCAGGTTATTGCAAAGGGAATCAAAAGCTCTAGAGATCTCTAAATGAAGGATAAGAATTTCCTCTCTTCTAATTTTTCTTCTCTCAAGCACTGCACAAACAAAAATGAAAACCTGGCCTTCCAACAACTAAATTTCTCCCACTGTTTTTCAGCTTCAAGTGAAGGTTTACATCAGCTGTTTTTTAATTCATTCTCTTTCCTTGAATTAAACAGGAATTTCACAACAGAAAGACATCTGTGTACATCACTAAGCAATGTGGTCTTGAACACTGCTGAGTTCTCCTTTCTGCTGCTCCTCACATCAAGTCCGGTGGTGTTAAATGCAAGAAGTTTTGTCTGTCCAAAAGACAAGATAGCTCTCAACTTGTGTTGATCGTCCACAAGGCTGGAGAATGGGACTCATAGTTATTTAATGGCACTGTACTGAACAGTAAAGGCACAGTGTTTCCAATTAAGAGGTCTGATAGTAAAAGAAGATTTATGGAAAAGGTGGTAGATTAACAGAAAAATGCTGGCCCAAGAATTTTGAGGGCACTGACTCAGGGAGACAGATAACTGCAGGCTCCCTTGGGTTCACCAGGTCCCCTTACCACATGGTGTTCATTAGGAAGCCCCAAAAACAAGTGTTTGGCCCATAAATGTGTGGCTGCCTTCCCGTCTTCACTGAACCTTTAAACAGTTAACAGCACTCTATATCTTCCCTGCAGCAGAAGCAATTCCCAGACGTTGAAGCATTTCCATTGCAAAACACAGCTTGGGATTCTGGACTCAGTTATTTGTTTGGAAGATGTAGACAAAATGAAAGTGTAGCAAACTCATACCAGATTGGATCCACTTCAGAAGCTGCCAAACAGCTGCCAGTGCTGTTGGGTCAGAAGAGCTTGCCAGGCTGTTCCCTGGGGCAGGGGGTAGATTTTAATGGGGGAACCTGGGATCTGGAGATGAACTGTACAGCTATCCTGGAACAGAATATGCTGTCTACTGCATTTTCCCACCCGCAAGTATATAAACATGCCCCCTACCCCCCTTTCCAGGCTGAAATGCAGCTGATCCAGAGCATATCCACCAAAAAAAAAAAAAAAAAAAAAAAAAAAAAAAAAAAAAAAAAAAACAAAAAAAAANAAAAGCAAGCCACCAGGCAATTAGCAGTTGCTGCAGTGTCACTTCAGACAAAAGAATATACGCAAGCTGGGGACTTGGGGAAGAACAAGAGAAAAAAGAACAGAAAGAAAAAAACATCTGTGGGATGCCACGTAGCTCAGTGCCCTGCTAAAAGCCCTATTTTTAACCTCTGGGTCACTCCTTTGAGCCCCACTTTGCTTCAAAATATTGGAGAGTGAGTGGAAGTTGTTCCTTTGTAGTCTAGGAAGTTAACTGCAAAAGTAAACGTTTTAAGCATGTGAGAAGTCCAGTCAATTGGGAGTCTTTAACTACAGCATGGGACTTTTCTTTTCCTTCTGTGTTCAAAAAAAAAAAACCAAAGAAAAACCCCAACAAAACTCCCCCCAAAATATATATGTCTAGGGAGATCTGTAGCTCAGACAGTTTGGCAACTTTCATCAGCCTAAAATGAGTTAAAAAGAGAGAAAGAAACAAACAAACAAGTTGAATGGGATACTGAGGTTCAAAACTCTTTGGAAAGAAAGAAAGCAAAAGAAAAAAGTTTCTTTTTTTGCTGGATTTAGATCTGAAAGGATTTTTGTTTTGTTTTTAATACACAGAAAAGACAAGGAAATATCTACCTCTTTTTAGGGACTTTAGAGAGCTCACCTTGTAAATCTGTCCATTTGGAAAGGTACAAACTCTTCCATATGTCATTAGTAATGTATGCCTTCAGCTTCCCCTGATCTCCCACTTGTGTGAAAGGGAGCTCTTCTTCTGTTATCAGAGATTAAACAGACAACAGAAAAGAAATCCAACAAAAGTGAGATTAAGTTGGTAAATTACAATGCAAAGAGTTTTGGAAAGATCATCCTCTGGGGCTGCTTGAAATTTTCCATCAGAATATTTTTCAGTGGAAAATTGCCCTTCAAATAAAAGCAAAGTTGTTTTATGTTAAGTTATGACCAGTCTCTCAACTAGGCTTCAGAGTGTGGCAGGAGGCCTGGAGATTCAGCTGGGAAATCTTTGGGCAGTGTCTCCTGGAGGCTGTCCCCACAGAGCTTTGTGACCCCGCTCTGCCGCAGCGCCGGGCTTGCCGTGCCGAGAGCATTTCTCACAAAGCACCATGGAGACACCACTTCCATGGTGCATGGCATTGTCTCAGCAGGAGAGGGGACCATGCCACACCATGAGAGATGTGGGCCAGCCAGGAATGTCAGCTCGCAGGGAACAACAGGGACACAAAGCATACCAGCTACAACTCCCACGGGGGAGCATTTCTGAACTGAAATGGAGGGCTCTTGGCCAAAGATTTTCATTGTTCGGTGAAATCTCAATATTTTCCATGGGAAAAGAAAACAAAAAATGCAATACTATTAATAATAATAAAAAAAAGAATGATTTTCAGCCCAGATTTATCCAATCAAGGTTTGAGAAATCCCAGTGACTGAGTTTCTATTAAGAGAATTCTTTCAGGAACCCTACAAAATTAGAATTGGGAACCACACATTGTTTGGGACCAATCAGACCGTTTGACCTGGACCACAGAAGAGGTCAGGGAAGCCCATCATGTGTCGTTCAGGCTTGGGCTGGATTAGCAATTGCCAAGCAATGTTAAATCACATAAGCCATGCGAAGCCAAAAACTAGCAGTGAACAGTCAATACATTTGTGTTTAAAGTCAAGTATATGGTGGTTCTGGCAAAAGGCAGCATTAAGAATGAGAGAGTGACTGTCTTCATGTTAAAACAACTCATAACGAGTTTGTTTCTCTTAGATCCTGTTGTCTCTGACTTTCTCCCTTCTCTTGCCCCAGAAAGACCTTGTTAAATTACCTACTTCAGGAGCTGAGCAGTCTTGAGCATGAACAGTTAACTCTGCAAGTCCTCAGCAAGACAAGAGTGATCAAGAGAGAAAGGAA
This sequence comes from Aegithalos caudatus, assembly GCA_013389925.1. NCBI lineage: Eukaryota > Metazoa > Chordata > Aves > Passeriformes > Aegithalidae > Aegithalos > Aegithalos caudatus. The sequence goes on from WEIU01008335.1 coordinate 46,780, forward strand.
GGGAGATGTATTTGTGTCTGTAAATTGCAAAGAGATACAATACTCACCTTTCACTTATGCTCAGTTTCAAGTTTCTGTGGAACAGCATCCGATACCTTCCATTTTCCATAGGTGAATTAGCCAAACAACAGACAGACAATAGAGACAAATTGGCTAAGTCAGAAAACATTAAATGAAAATGAGCTGGCCATGGGAAGGAGGGAGGGGAAATGTTGAGGAAGCCTTTACTAGTAAGTGATCCTTCCTTGGATTTTTTTACTTGGTTTCCAGTAAGCTTGGGAACTGACAAATGAAGGCAGTGCCCTGGGAAATATTCACAAGAGATTATATGTTCTGTAGTCCTTTGCAATTACACCTGCACTGTGTCATTTCAGCCTCCTTGCACTGGGTCTGTATTGGGGTGTATTTTTCCTCAGCACTGGTGAGTAGTGACCTTCCTTTGGGTCATTATTTGTGGTACTGAAGGAAAATACTTCTCACTCTCTTTCTGTGTTTCTACATTGAGAAAAGAAATCAAAGTAGGTCAGATTGTGTTGACTTTTAGTGTCAAGATGAAAGGGTCCCTACAAGAACCCATCACCTGAAACAAAACTTCCCATGCGTTGTGATGTTCTCAGGCCTGATTCTAAAACTTAGGAGTTATTCCAAGAGTGATATAAGTGATAAAGTGTTCTTTAACTCTTCCCCCTAAAATAAATGTTTAAGTGTTTCCTGAAAGGTTGTTCTCAAGGGACTTAGTCTCGTGACTGACAAAAGAGAAGGTGGAAGGAAAATGTTAGGCATTCTGAAAGGCTTTCCACCCAGCATGTCAGAAGAAAGCAAAGCATGATCTTGATAGCATAAATTAAGGAAAAGGGTGGGAATGCAGCCAAATCATAAGGAAGCATAAATATACAATTATGCCTTTAGTATCCTCTAAGTTTTTGGTATTTTGTTGATTCCTGGCTGGTGATGATGAAATACATCAGTGATGGACATGCTAGATATAAGTGAAAGGGAGGGATTTGTATAGTCAATTTTTTTTCATTGTGAGATTCTATCAGAAGCCTTCCAATTTTGATACTTTTTAAATACGAGATAATATTCATAAAAGAGTTCATCACTGCAGAATTTTCAAACTGTGCTATTAGGAATTTAAAGGGACAGCCAGAAAAAAAGTACTGATAACTATTTAAATAGAAAATCCTTATGTCCACTGTAGAAGTCCTGAAGCTTGATACTGGTGGGATAACAAAGCACTTCCTATTTACCCTGTTCATAATTTTTTTCCCTTGGCATCTGCTACTAGCCACTGTCAGCAGTGATGCTATGGAATAGAAGGATCCAGTCTGTCATGGGTTGTCTGTTCACATCTTTTTGTGATACAAAAAAAGTGCTGTGTTGTTTGAAGAAAACTGCCCCGTGTGACAACCACAGTTGCTTTAGAAAGTGCTAACCAGCCATAAGTGTAGAAAAAACACGAGATGGTCAAGACCAATTAGACATCCCTCTCCAGTCTCTTCTTGGAGGAAAGCAAGTCTGTGCCTTGTGATATGAGCTCCAAATCTCATCTCCATTGTGATATTAACACTAAAAAAAGCATTTCCCTATATTTTTGGGACACTCCTCAGTGGAGCCATTGTCACTACAAAGCACATTTTCTTGGTCATTGACTTCTCCCTCTATTACATCTACGTCCTTATAACTGTTCAACATTTTTCTCTTAGGTTGAGCCATTGAACTCGGGGTGGGGGAGTATCTTATCCAGCACAGTTGTCACTGAAAGGCTCCAAAATCCCCCCTCTAGGGATACAACTGCCTTGCACACAAAGGCAGCACTGAGGCTCAAGCTGAACAAACTTGGAACTGAATTAAGCTCATCAGGATCCTGCATTGTAGAATATCTGTAAAACTTTCTGATCCACTCTTAGAACCTGAGCTCCCAGATAAAAGTCCTTACACCCTGCTGACATTTCCCTCAGGAACAAAACTTCTTGAGGTCTGACTTCCAAAGACACAACCACCACCAGACTGCAGTGGGTATGTCCTCTCCAAAATGCAAACCAGCACAAGGGAGCTGAACTGGGGCATCCATCCAATGGAGTGAAATGTCCTACCTATTCCAGTTCATGCCTAAACAAGCTGACCTAAACCCTTCTGACCCTGGCAGAGATGTAGGGTAGATGCCTTCCAAGCCTCAATAATTGGCAAGCAGTATTACTGTAGGAGAACAAGCAGTTCAAGTGCCTCTTGGCAATGGTTGAACTAAGCTCAATGTAGTCTGACTGCTCAGCTGAGCTTCCCTGCCTGTCCATCTGCATTGACTCAGGTCTCTTAGCTCAGACCACAAGAGCACCAAAATCTTGCAGTTTGGTTGGCTGTGAGGTAATAATTTCTTTGGGAGGACTCATTCTTCTTGGGAAGGATCTTCTTCCCTGATTTCCTAAAGGAAACTAGGCTTGAACAATTGTATTGTTGGTATTTGTACGTGCCAATGTGCTTCCCTCCAAACAACTGTCAAATTTGTTGGCCAAGTGATAGAGTTCTAAGAGAGATAAACAAAAATAAGCACCCAGAGAGACATACAGAGAGATGCGTGGTAGCACAAGTTCATATGTTTAAATTAGAGTCCTGAGAACAGGAAAAGTTTCAAACAGAGGTCTTCATTAATCACCAGACACAAATCAGTGGGAATCTAGGCATCAGTAGTACTACATGAACAAATAGTTTGTTTGTCCAGTGTTTCTTCTTTTATTTTTTCTTTTTTGGTTTGAATCTGTACAGCACCTAGCATGTTGGCGTACAGAAATACACTTGTAATAACACAGCAGGAGAGTTGGCATGCAGAAGGGATCATGAAGAGGGAAGAAACCATCTTAGCAGGCAGCTTCTTCATGACTTTACATCAGTTTTTAATGTCAGGCCAATTCAGGGTGCAGAGGTGAGGGAGCAGAAAGTGAAGAGAAAAAAAGAAACAAATTAAAATCCCACAACCCCAACAACAGAAACCGCAGACAAACCAAGAAAACAGCAGCATGTCCAGGGACTGCTTGCTCCTCAGCTGAAGGGCCTGTTTTCATACTCATCTCTGTCTTGTGTCCCAGACTCACGTCGCCTCTGAGGCTGAAATACTGGTTCCTTATTCTGAAAATCAAGTCTCCTGGGCTTTGGTAATATTTTCCAAACTTTCTAAGGTGTCTGCTTTAAATGAATAAGGAAATAGGAAGACAGACTGACTCCATGGGCACAGAGATTGGTTACCACTTACTTCATAGTGACTGTCCAGACAGAATGAGAAGAAATGAAGCAGGGATTAGTTGACCCAGATTGCCTTTGTAAAACAAGGTGGGAGGGATCAGGTAACTATTTCTCAAGCATTGTCCAAGGAGGAGGCAAAAGCAGGCAGGCAGTATGAACAGCTCACACTAGGGCTTGAAACCTTCTTCAAAATCCCCTTGCCCTTCTGCTTTTCTCTGCTTTTCCATGCAGAGAAAAGCAGAAAAAAAAAAANAGCTCCATTCTTCCTTTTCCCACCTTCCCTGACACCCCTCTTGGTTTTAGTTTTTTGCACTGCTGAAGGATGTCGTGTACTAGGAGACAATACAGCCCCAAAGTCTTGACTTCTGCAAACCTTACCTTACACAGCTCAGTTACTTTTCACATCTTTTATTTCCTTTTTAATCCTGTTTCTCTCTTCTATCCCTTAGGCCCCCTCCCACTCCCTTCACATTTATCCCTTAATCAAATCGTTATATGCTCTTCTCAGCAATTCTTCTCTAAATCCCTCAGGCGGGTTAGAAGCCCCCTGAGGAAAGATCTTTTTTTGGCAACTGAGTTGAGATAGGAAAGAGGTCCTTGACAGAAGCATATTCCATCCCAGAAAGTTTTTAATCCTTCCAGATGCTTTGTCACAAACTGTGCTTTTATGCTGGTGCACTTTTAAAGGCAGCCAGGATATGTGCAGAGGTCAGATCACAGAGCTGCTCTGGAAAACTCTAAATTGCTCTCGCCTTTGATTCTTGTGCTTTAAAACCACTCTGAAGTTTAAATAAATGGATTAGAAATGAGTTAAAGAGCAGGGTGCTTAATGCTTCTGCTTAAATCTATAGCCTCAAGCCACAGCACTTTGGGCGGCAAGATCCTGTTAAATCTCACCAGCTCAGCAGACTCTGAACAAGTCAAGGCTTGGATGCAGATGTCTGTGGAGAAACAAGGTGAAACAGACCAGAGAGGTGGCACTGCTCCTTCTACAACAGCACAGAAGGAAGCCCAAGGTGGTGAAATGGACAGTGAGACATACACTGGAGTACCTTCCAGAGAAGGCACCAGCACCACAGATATTTGCTATTAATACTAAAGCTCTGACACCATAAATTTATTTTATTTTATTTTGTTTTAGGTTTCATGGTTTCCAGACTTGTTTCCAGCTGGGGAAAAGGAGGAGCAGTGATAATATGGTGGGCTAGATCCTCTCAGGAGACTCAGCTGCCTTGAAAGCCCATTCTGCTTCCCGTTGTTTATTATTGTTGGATGGTGAAAGGACAGCTGTTATGTTACATCCTAAGGTAGCTGCACGTCCAGGGCTGGATGAAACGATCGCTGTCAATGCCAGCTTGGCAGCTCTTCTGGCCTCCTTGGGGAAGGCCCTTACCCCCTGCTTCTGGTGGCTTTGTTCTGTGAGAGAAGAGCAAAACATTTTGTAGCTGCTATTGAAAAGAGTTTCTCAACCTTTTAGGATAATCCCTGTTTTAAAGAGGAGGAGCTGAGTCAATGAGAAAGTAAATCAGTTGTGAAAACCACAGAGCATTATTGCTGAACTTCTTGTTATCTCTCAACACTGCCCTACCTGAGTTCAACATGCCTACTCACAACTCCATCTTTTTTTTTTTTTTTGCAATATGACACCAAAGGTATTTATTTATGGTTCACACTAAGACACCAGGAGTTGAAAGAAAATCATCCACAGTGACCCAGGTAAGCCTTTGGAAGGAGGCACTGATGATTAAAATCCTGAATTTTGGATGTTCACCATACACCTCACCACATGTATAAGAACAGTCCAACTGTGGAGGGAACAAAGAATGGGATAGCTTGGCTTCCAGAGCTCACACACTCTTCTCTTTGCAGCAGGCTATAAATTATGCAGCATTTAAAGATGACTTTCTAAACCCCTGGCTTTAAAGCTTATTTATAACTCCCACACTGATATTTTTCAGACTCGTGACAGCTCCCACCTTCACAAGCTGGGGACATGCCAAGCACCTGGCCTTTTCTATAATGGCCTGTTCCCCCCAGAAAGCTCCCCCCACCTCTTTTTTTAAGCAATGCTTTGGATATCTCAGGGAGATTTTATTTATAGCAGAGACATAAAAAGCAAGTGGAAGAGAGTGAAGATGGTCAAAGGGAAAAGTAGCAAGTGTCCTAAATGTCTGACAGCTGTCATAGGACATGCTGGAAAAAAACTAAGGCCCTGAGAGCAGCCAAGATCTCTTAGTGATAATTTATATAGGAATAGCATGATTTCATGTAAAGCAGGTTAGGCTCAGACCTAGCCAAGATGGAAACTTGTGACTAAAGGGGATCATTAGGAAAATTATGTGGGAGGTGGTACTTGTCCTTTCCAGAAGGGGCTAAGCTGACCATTGGCAAAATCAGGGATATGTGTGGGTGAGAAGGTGGCAGTGTCACGTTGGCAGACACTGATCAATGACAGGATCCTGATGGGGTCTCTACAAAATCCATCTGGTTCTATGACTTTGGATTTTTGTTTTCTCTGTTTGTTTATTTATTTGATCAATCTCCCAATGTTAGAGAGCTCACTCTTGGGGGAAGAGCCACATCTTGACCTGTAGCATGGATAGAGTCTCTAGCAGCCCTCACGCTGTCACCTGGACTGACACCTCCAGCCACAGCTCAGTCCTTGCTTTGGCAGCTGGCTTACAGATGGGCCTGGCTCTGAGATTCCCTGTAGGAAACAGGAGCTAAGATACTGAATCTTAAATACAACGCAAAAGCTAGCATACAGAAAAAAGTCTCATATCAGCCTCCTTTTTTGGTAGGTGAGGCTGTTCCAGACCATGCTGTTCCTTCCAGCTTCAGAAGCACATCTGTGTATCCCAGTCAAGGGAAGGAGCTGCCCAGGCCACGCCACCAGCCTGCAGGAGGAAGGTGACTCCTGAAAACTGAATATAGCAGGGACTGAGCAGCATCTTACAGCAATCCAGTTCCTCAGGATTTGTTTGGAGAAGAGACCTTTTCCCCCCCTGTTGATTGCCATGGCTTCAAAGCCTTGGAATGTCTTTGGCTCTGTGTGCAGTAGCATGGAGCAGAGCCCTGCAGTCTCAGTGGGGTTTGCTCCTTCTCCCAGCCTGAGGAACATTTCTGCACCCCAGGGCAGGTGTTTGCATTGCCAGAGAAAGACAATTTAGCTTTGTGAAATCTTTGAAGGTTTTGAATTTTTTTTAAAATAAAAATTCCTGGAGCTGGATAAGCATTAAGCAACAAAACAAAACAAACCAAAAAAGCCCCAATATGCATGTGAGACATACTTGTGTCAGAACATCTGTTTTCAGCTCTATGCTTTGATTCAGATATCTCTTCCTCTCTTGTCTGAAATGACCAGCAGGTCTCAGAGATCAGAAATCTGACCAGAGAAAAATCTTGCTTGAAATTTCTTTGTCTTCCCTGTGAAAACTTCCCAGGCTTCGAAGGAATGGCACTTTTCAGCCAGCAGAAGTAAATTTAGTCAAAAATCTCTGACCACCTTCAGTCTATTCTCAGTGGCACCAGGCATTGCAGGCAACAAAAAGACATCTTGGCAAAATTACACCATTGAAATTGCAGGCAGAATAGCTCAATTTAACACCCACTAATTGTTGCACAATAGTTACAGGAATAATCAGAATTTGTTAATTAGATGCATGCCAATGAGTAATTCAAGACTGGTTTAAATAATTATTCCTATCTTCCCAATAGGCTATGGTGGTGATTAGCTTGCTGGCTGTTTCTCTTGACTGTTCTGCTTCAAATAAAAAAAGAGGTGAAAGACATCCATGCAGTGAGCCATGGCACTCCTTAATGAAATCCTGCTCCTGGGATACTGAGATCTGCTTGCCAATGAGTGCTGTTGGTTGTTGCTTTTGACCACAGAAACATCAGAGACAGCGAGGTGGGCTGCCAGAAAGCTCTTGGATCAGCGCCGAGCCAGTGAAATTAAGTTAATACTTTTTAGAGTGTTTAATTCCTAAAGGAAGATGTAAGGATGACAAGTGCCACAAATTCAAATCTTCCATTGTAACCACAAGGTAAAAAAAAATTAAAAATAAACCAGACCAGTGGCCAGAGAACAAAACTCTCATTGCTCGGACATAGTGAAATTCCTTATCCCCCAGCCTGGAGAAATGCCCTCTACTGGCTCACAAAGACTTTTTTTTTTTTTTTTCTTCAGTTTCACCATAAACTTGCCTATTAGCCACCTTTAGGTCNGGGGGGGGGGGGAACATGGGAGATAGCTCAGGAAGGGATGGAAATAGAATAGTGGAAATGAATTAGTGTAACAGACTTTGTGACTACTAAACAGTAGAAACTGCACCCCAAACACAAACATGGGGAAACCCCCCTAAAAACAAAGCCAAATTTCATTCCATCCATTGCTCCCTCACTGCTTACCTAGCCTTGTGAAGGAAGCAAGAGATGTGCCCAAATGTTTAAGGAAAAGATGGCTTGTGCTGAGAACATTATTCATTTTCAAGTCACCAGCAGTCACAAATGCTTAATATTTCTGTCATTTTCCTCGTGGACTCTAGGGAACTTTTGCTACTGAAATAGCCACCTGATGGAAAACAGCAGTAGTACAGACTGGTTCTGGGTGGCAAATACTCTAATCTGTAGAATTTGCTGAGGGAGTTAAGGAAGGCAAGACACAAGGAGGAGCCAGGAAACACAAAGACTGGTTTTTTTGACAAAAACGTAGGTGAATGGCTGCAAGTTCCAAGACACTACTTTTGTATTCCCCCTCATAAAAGAGCACTCCAGAAGCTCCTTGTCTGCATTGCACTAAAGCACTTGTTCATTTGTTGGGATGTGGGAGCAAGGGCAGAGGTGCAAGAAGGCAAGGTTAGTGGCAGAGGCAGCCTGTTTGCTCGATACACATCCCCTCTGTGGAGGGGGCAATTTTGCAGACCCCAACAGTTCATGGAAAATGTACAAACACCAGTCATTGCTTTGCCTTCATGTTCCTATTCCTGGGGTAAGTTAGAGCACCACAAACTATGCTGAAACTGAGTTCCACCCCCTGCTACTTATCCCCATTACCTCGTGTTCTCTGGTGGCTGCTCTTTTTGCCTTCTACCTTGCAGCAAGGGAACCCAAGGTATTTGAAAATGTCCTCCCTCTTCTTGAACGCTGAGACACAACTACTTTTCTAATCCCTACTCAGTGCACCTCATTCCTTTGACAGAAGTATTTCCTCAGCTGCTTCCTGCTCCTTTACACCCCTTTCATTGTGATTTCCCTAAATTATTGCTGCTCACTGAGCTGCCCAGGCTAGGAGCACAAACAGGATGAGCTCTCCATTCAGTCAGTGGAGAGGGACCAGGACCTTCTGGCAGTGCCTTGATGACCTGGGTTACCCTCCAAGGGTTCTCTTTCTGTTGACTGCAGAGGGAGCTGAAAGGCAGCAGGATGCCAGTTTGTCTGCCTGAGGTGAGATAGAGCTGCACCATTGCATGGACAGGACACTTCAGGCCAAGCCTGAAGAGCAACAGAGCAACGTTTGAACAGCTCACAAGAATTCAACTGTTCCAAGAAAGCAGCAGAGATGAGGACACATGAAACTGACTCAAGGCAGGGGAAAATGGCAAACAATTGCCCCTTGTTGAAATTTATGCTTCCCTTCTTACACTTACGTAAGGAATCTGAAGACAGCCAAGAAGATGGAAAGCAGAGGTTCCCCAGAGACAATCTCAATTCATGAAGCTTCAGTGGATTTTGCTAGCCCTAAACTTACTACCATGGGACTCTCTGTTGTGTTCATCTGTACTGCAAGTGTAGTAATACAACTTCCTAGTTGTCTTATGGCATCCATTGCTCCCTCACTATCATTGAGGAAGCACTTGAGCAGAACTTTACCAGAACTACCAAACAGAGAAGACACTTAAGTGTTCCTACATGACACTTAACGTTCAAAGGTTTTCTTCAGCCTTGGCTTGGTCACAATCAAATGCAAAGGTTTTTTTTAGTTGATTTTTAATTTTTTTTTTTTTTTTTTTTTTTTTAAATTTTCCTAGAATCCAGAGACTTAGACTTCTCCAGCCCCAATCAAATAAAAAAGCACAATAACACTCTGGCCCACCTCTTTTATGGTATCCTGGGGTAATTACCTACTCACTTCAGCTGCTACAGCCCTGCACCTGGAGACCACAGAATATACCAGGGGCCTCACTGCTGCTCAGCATTAACTCCTTGTTTCCCAACTCCCTTCTCTGCCAGCTGGTGTGTGAATACTGAGGGGAGAAACTCAAGGAGTTTCTAGTCCTATTCTAATTTGTCTCTGTTCCTAGAAAACTGAAGACAAGCTGTCCCATAGAATGCAAGGAAACTCTCCCCTAAGCACTCTGTTTCCTCCATCTTGATTCAAAGTTGAAACTAGATTAAAAAAAAAATTAAAAGAAACCAAACATCAACTATTTACTGGCCAAATAGTGGACAAAGGACTCAGGCATCTTGAGGGGGACAGAACCAATACAGGTGGGAGAGAAGGCTGATAGACACAAATTGTTTAACTCCATGGGCTGAAGAAATATTATAGATCCACAGGGAACAGGACAGTTTACTTCTATGAATCCTTTCTGTAGATGTCAACACAGCATGTTCTTTGCCTAAATACCCCACTGAATTCTTTAATTTATAATTTCTGTGATTCAGAGGCATAAACTGGATTGTTCTTCTCTGTTTGATCTGAGATATCCATCCCCTCCCTGCAACGTTTGATTGTCTTTGACTTTCTGTCTCCAATTTAAGTGGCTACAATAATCCTAAACAGAGCTCTCTACATCTCAGCAGACACAGGTCATGCAGCAGTGACATTTTTGATAATGGTTCATAGTTTGTTACACTGAAAATCATTTGATGTCAAGGGATTTCCCACCTGAGATTTACCCACCTTCCCCAAAATTATTTTGGATGGAAAGGAGCAGCTAAGTCCAATATAATATAAAGCACATTTTTGGCTAACATCTGAAATGCCTTCAGATATCATCTAAAGTTACACACACATGTCCCCAGTGAAGCCTGAAACAAAGCTCTCAGAGAAGACAGGATTAATTCGAGGTCAGAAGAGCTTTGCTTTCTGTCATAACATTGCCATGATGTAGTACCAAACTCATTACTTACCGTGACATGAAGCTAAGAGACTAAGGAGTGGTTTAGAGTGTGTTAGCTTATACTCCCCTTCCACTGCAATATCTTCTCTTGAGGATGGCAGCAAACAATCTAAACAAGGACTTGTGTGTATGGAACAACTTAGTCCCCATGCAAACAATATGGGGACATCAGGGATTTCTGTGAGATGTTATGTTTTTGTTGTATCCAAATTGCCTACAGATTTTTCTATGTGTCAGTCTCAGCTTGGAGGGGGCTGTGTTCTTTAATTAAACCAAGTGATTAGACAGTTGGAAAGAAGGGAAACTAGTTCACAATATGTCATCTGACCTTTTCTGCCTTTTTCCTCAGCTCTGATCAGCTGTGAAGCAATTCTGAACTTTTCAAAACAATTTGTTCTTCAATTTGGAATAATGACAGTAAATAGTTCTTTAAATAGCCTCATTTGTCAGCTGTCCATTGGGATTAGTTAACATTAAAGAGTTGATCTCCTTTAACTGGATACTTTAGCTGTCTACTGCTGACCTTCCATATGATCACAGGTAGGTGTTGTTCTCTGAGTGTCCTGGGTTCACCAGTTATAAAGTTGGAAGGGACAACTCTAATTGTTTAGTTCTGAAACACTGAGAGCTGAATTAATTTCCATGAATTCAACCCTTTTTAGTGTACCAGCTGGGAAAAGACACCTCATATTCAGCAAAATACTCCCTGCACTGGAGGTTGTACCATCAACTAAAATTTGATTGCTTCAAGGATAAGTCATACTTTTGCCTGAACATTTGCCCCTTCTTTTTGGCCTGGCTGTGTGTTTCTTCAACCTCTGCAAATAAGCTGTTGTTATCTATGAATTCTCTGTCTACTTTTTCCTGTCTATATAAATAAAAATGTAGAGTCAATGTTATGCTTGTGAGCTGTGTCTGAACAAGCACACTCTGCTGACAATAGCAGATTTTAAAAAAAAGCTACCAGGTTCCAGTTATTTTGAGTTTAATGCTCATGCATAGTATCTCCCCAGAAACATTAGGACTTCTGTAATTGTCACCCTCATGAAGTTTACACTGAACTTCTTATGCACTATCTGATTAACGTATGCATACTCTGAAGATGCTTCTGACATTTATGTAGCTACATCAGCATGTGTAGCAACAGGGATCCAACAAAAGATCTCAAAATCCACCTACAGTGGAAGTCCAGAGGAGAAAAGGGAGTGTAGCCAGGAAAAAAACCCTATTACTTACATATCTCTCTGAGTAGCAACTACCTTGTACAGCAATTATCTCCTGCTGATGTCGTGGGCCCTTCACAAAGCTAGATGTCTTGAACAATGCCTCAGTATATTGGATACAAGCTCTGCTCTCTCCCTGCTTCAACTATCCTTGATTGCACACTTCCAGGTGCTGATTTCCAGATTAAGAGAGTTTTTATTTCAGACTTTTCACACGCTGTCAACATGGTGTTTGATTACATCAATAGAGGCAAAATTTCAGTGCTTAGTGGAAATAAAGAGATTTTTTAAGCGGGGAGATCTATTTTTGTCACTTCCTCCTGTGGGGTAGGTTATCAAGATGACCTGCAAACAGCATTGTGCCAAAGAACAGCTCACTGTTTTGGGAGGTGAGAGGAGACAGATGTTATTTAAGGTGTGTCATAAACAGTGAAGGACCCTTTGGACAATATCCTAATAAATACTCTAAAAAGAAACTGCCAGACCCTCATAACTCAACATACAGACTGTCATCCTTTCCCTCCTGCTCTGTGGTTTAGTTAAGCCTTTCAGTATTGTCACAATGAACTCAGCTATAAGGACAAACTTTGGAGTCACTGATAAGAGATTCTGAAGGACTGTTTATGGTCAGGACCTGTGCAGAGATCAACAGAAGGAGTGTGCTTGTCTTCAGGCTGGGATGCCTTATGAGGCCTGCACCTGCCCCTTAGAGGCATTTTTTCCAAATGTGGTGTAGATCATGGACCCAGCAGGTCCCATGGACCCTACCTTGGCCTGGTACAGTGTCAAAAAGCAGAATATTACCATAATTCTAGGACTGAAGAACTCCCAGAGAGACAGGCGGGCTCTAGTTGTGCAGTGCTTGGCTCCAGGTTCAGAGTTCTCTCCGGCTTTTACCTCTGTGTGATGGATGCAGAAATAAGACTCTTTGGAGGACATTCCCCAGGAGGAAGCCCCCAGCCATCTCTCAGCAGACCTGTAAGGGAGGGATGGAGGGAAATGAAAGTCAGTGCAACGTTTGGAAGACAACCCATGTGTTGTCCTGAAAAAATGCTTCTCTTTTCCCAGTACTGGGGACTGCTGTAGTCTCCTCATTTTGGGGTTTAAGCTTTCTGGTCCTGCTTCTGGATTTACAAAATCCACTCTTTGTTATTCCCTGAGTCCCTCAGAAGGAAAGAATATCATAATTTTTTTGACACAGTGGTCGCCTTCCTCCCAGACCCAATTAGCTCCAGGAATGGAGCCTTGAGACTGGCTTCCTACTTGGACTTTCTCCAGGGAGACCACTAGGCCAGACAGCTCTGTTGCCATGAGCAGGGTGTTTCTACCGGGAGTGCTGACAGCCTGTTTTCATCAACTCTGAATGGAAAAATTGTTTGGAAAAAGGCCTGAAATGTTTATCAAAGAACCACGGCATTTAGTGTAAATGATGAAATGACAGCAAATTAATCTAAGACCCACCATCACTGCTATCAGGGATCACGGGCTGTAATAGCTGTGATATGGTCAGTGGGAGTTTCACCCCCAGGCCTGTGTGTAGTGGTTTCATAGGCAACTCTTGTCTTTCAGCTGAAATGCAGCTGCTTCTGGGGTGGATCACAAGCCCTGCAGGGCACCAGCAGAATTAAAAGGTGACCATTGAATTGCTCATGGCTGCTTTGTGCCGCTACATCTGCCCATGGCCTGTGGAAACCTTTTGCCTTACACTGTTAAGTTTCTCATGACAGGGACCAGCCTGTTGTTTTATGCTGTGATGAGGATTAATAATCTTCATCATGGTTGATGATGTAAACATGAGACTGTCTGAGTTGTAAGGGCTAAAGGCCACAAGGAGAATGGCTCTTTGAATGTCTTGTGGTAACCCCAGGGAAATCTTTCCTTTCCTATGCAGTCATGAGTTCAGGCTGTTCCTCTAACAAAAACTACCCCTCAGGTCTTTCTGACTCATTTGCAGAGTAGTAATTAGGAAAGAAGAATTTCTTCCACTCGCTTGGCATCACCATTGCTTGTGAAGCCCTTCTGGTAACGACTGTTCCTTTTGTGCATAGAAAAAAAGTTTTAATCTTGCATGGGCCATAGCAATCCCATGTAAAACATTCAAAAATGCATTTTTTAAAGTTTTAAAGTTAGGCTTCTAGCTCTTATGGGCTAAGACCTATCTTCTAAACTGGGAACTGAGTGTAATGTCATGGTAAGATATTTCTCTTCAGTGTGCAGGCAGCCTGCAGCTGTCAGTCACAAGGCTACACTTTGCACTTAGCTTTGAATGTCAGTGTGGTGGTGGGTCTGCACACCCTGGAGACATCAGTGACCATCTTCAAGGGCAGAGTTGATGGAAATAAAAATATCATGCAGCAGACAAAGGAAGAAGGAAGGAAGATTCACTAATCCTTTCTTGTATCTGTGATCAGTGTTACCTCAACAGATGCCCAAGAGGAATGTGACATCAAAATTCATGCACCGGGGCTGAGCAGGGAATCTAGTCTTTCTTTTTCTGAATGGTTAAAAGCAGAAAGAGCTCAGTATTTTTTTTTTGAGATTTCCCCAGTGCCTAGAGCTGACCAACACTGTCTCACCATGCCTAGAGAAGGAACAGTGTGAGTGGAGCACTGATGGCATAGAGGCACCTCGCTTCCTCTGCTCAGCCTGTTGCCCTTCACCCCTCACTCCGGATTTATTAACCCCAGAGTTCATTAGGATTCACTTCTGCTCTGCCTTTGCTGCTAAGCATATGCCCAGAGCTGAAGATCCTAAGAGGTGCTGGGTATGAGATCAGAGCGAGGGCTGGAGTGAAAGCTATTGTTGCTCTTATCACTGTGAGGTTTGTTGCATTCTGAGGAAATCATCTGGTACTTGGCTTTCCCCTCTTCCCTGGCCACCCTGAGGTTTTAGGACAATCCCTAATCTGTTCCATTGTGAACACTGAGGGCCTTTCTTGTGGGAAACAAGTTTGCAAGTTCAGTTGTTTCTATCAAAGATGAGAGAACATCCAAGCAGCGCCAGACAGTACAAGCTTCCCCCACAGGCACTCTGGCTCTGGCATCCCACACTGATCTATCACCAGCGAGACCCACAGCACAAGCCAGCATCTCTGTCCCGAGCAGCCACCTCCTCCGCCTCCTCCCCCGCTCATAGCCTGCGTTCCTGGCTGCCTACCTCGCCTCCTCTCCGCCAGAGCTGCCAGAGAAAGGAGACACAGTGCAAAGCCTGGGAAAAGCTGACACTGACTTTTCTCTCCCCTCACAACTGCCTGTGCACAAGAGAACACCTGCAGGCACACAAACCTTGTGCTTGAACATGTGACTGGGACCCGTGTCCCGCTTGGTGGGATGGCTGCAATGTCTGAACTCTGCAGGGTTCTGGCTGGCAGGGGGAGTGGAGCAGGGATGTGCCTTGTTGGGGAGGGGAAGAAAGGTGGCACTTGGGGAGCAGCACAATGATGAGGGGGCAATGAGGATTGGGGTCCTGATTCTCTCCCCCCGTCCTCTTCCCCTCCTGCCCCTCACCAAACCTGCCCTACATCTCCTTATCACACGCTGCTTTTCACTCCCTCCTCACTACAGGGAAACAGCCACCCAGGAGGCAAGGAAGAGTGTCTCACTCTTGATGCTGTCAAGATCATTACTGTGTTGCTTCTGACGCCTTGGCTTTGAGTATGGAAGAGCACAATTCACCAGTCCTGCCTCTCCACAGACCACTTCTGCCATCACCCAAGCCCTCATCTTTCTTGCAAGAGGTGCTGGTGACAAAATTCAAATCCAAAGATTTGGGACAATTCCCATGCCATGCCTATCTTTCCCTTCGCAGCTTGGTCATGACTTTACATCTCAGCCCCCTGTCAGAGGTCAAGGAGGAAATTTGCTTCCACCCACCTTCAGGATAAGTCTTACTCTTTCCTCCTCCCATTCCACTTGCTGAGCAAACCTAGCCCACTCCACCTCAGAGATGAGGATCAAAGGATCCCCCTGAGTTCTCTCCTCAAAGTCCTGCTGCAACAACAGAAGCACATCTGGTTGTGGTTTCCCTTGGGAAGGCTCCAGATAGTGGCTGTGTTACCAGCCCTCTTACCTCAGTCAGCTACCCCTCGGCCTGTGCCTGCTCCCTGCCTCCCTGCCCACCCCAGCCACTGCATTACTGGTGGTCCTCTCCTCTGGCACCTTTACACACCACAGCCCCCTGGCCAGAGGAGGGATGAAATGTTGTGGGGTCAGGAGGGAATGAGATAACTTGGATCTTTCCTCTTGCCTGCCACCTGGGGCTCTCATTGGAGGGGCTGAGGACATGGGACAGAGCTCCAAACTGTCACCCCTTGAAGATGTCCACCACAACAAAGGATAGAGGGGTCTGTCTGGAAGGGGAAGCTCCTTCTGCATCCCCTGATTCTCCTCAGTCTGGATCTGAACAGGCTTTGCCATGAAGACATCAGCAAACCTTCATGAGGCTGCACAGGGGAAAGAAAATATATGCAGAGTCCCTAGTGCAGTGGCAGTTTCCAGTGAGGGAAATGGGAAGTAAAGCAAACCATCAGGAGTGCGTGTGAGGCTTAGGAGAGTGGGTAGGAGTTGATTGTTTGCTGGTAAATTGCAATGGGTTTCATGGAGAAGCACCCAGGGCAGCCTTGAAACCCATCCATTAGTTTAGTGGGATTTAATGTCTTCCAGTGAGTAAATACCATCTCATTTTGTTAGCACAAAGTGGTCCTCATCAAAGTATTGGCAAGATTACAACATTTTTTTCATAAATCTAGCAAATTGCAGTCTGCCTACAGTCATCCACTGGAGTCTTTCTTGTCTTACTTTAATTGAACTTTGTGTGTGGGGGGGGAAGGGGATTACATTTTTTATTGCTGGGTGTGTTTTATGGGAGACCTGTCAGCTGGAAGTGACAGTGCTAATTAGGGTTGCATGTCTTGGTGTGAGTTGCAGAGTCTTAGAAAGCAGAAGAAAAAAAGGGGTGCAGGCAAGCCCAGCTATTTACAGTGATAGGTCTGGGGAAGAGCAAGATGGGAGATACCTTGGTTGCTTCCTGCGGTTGTGAGACTTGCCCTCCGTCCTTCTTCCCTCCTGCCAAAACATGCACACATTCCCTGAGATGTGCCTAGGGAAGATTGGAGGCTTATTTACCACTGCCCTAATCACACCTTTCCCCAGCCACCCAAGTAAGGCTCGTGACTGCACACGGGTGTTTTGTGGTCTTCTCCTATGTGTTTCCATGGGTGTGAAGCAAACACCTTCTGAAGGGAACTCCTTAGGTCTCCCTTGGGTCACTCTGTGTGATGCAGGTAATCTCAGAACAGTGTTTTGGGAAGGAAAGGCACAAAAGTCTGAAACACTGCAGTGATTCTAATTCACACAGCAAAGGACAATGAGCATGATAAGTGCTTGATTTGCAAGTATGTCCTCACATTAGTGAAGGGACAAGGAAAGAGAAGGAAGGGAAGATACTGTATTTCCAGGTAATCTTAACCCTTCAATTTACTCTCTTAAGCCAGGTATCTTATGGCAAATGCAGCAGCAACCTTTTAAAATTCAGAGCCAGAGCTTTACTTTCCAATCCCTGAGCATCCTGGGTACTCACTGAGACTGCTGACAATCTCTCCCTTCTTTGCTGTGTCTTTACAGCCAGCAGCTCTGCTTCTGCCCAAGGCCTGAGTTCCATCAGCCAGCTTCATGGGCTAGGTGGCAAATTCAGCAATCTGGGCAGAGGGGCAGGGGGTGTGGAGGGTCACAGTATGCTTTGAAAGACAGGCTGCTCCCCTTTGTGGAAGGGATGGGTGCTCAGGATTTATGCTGCTGTACATGAAAAATAAACACTTGGTCTCCACATGCTTTCCTAGTCAGTGTGTGCTACCCAGCTGATTCAAACACCCATCCATCAACCCTCCCTTGACTCATCACCACAACACTGAAGTACACAGGGGAGTGAGTACTCCCACATGTGGATGAGAGAAGGCTCCCTTTGCCATGAGATGTTGAAATACCCCTTCGAGCCAGCTCCTAATGGAGGCAGTTGGATACAGCATTGCCTTGCTGCTGTAAACCATTATTTCCAGCTCTGACTAAATGTCCATTCTTTATCTTTCCCTGTGACACAGCGTATCTCCTTTGGTAGGCTCAGGGTCCTATGGACCAGGACAGGAATTTGCTCTTGTGGGACAGATGGAATATTCTCTGTGGCTGGATTTCAAAGCTATTGGCCATCATGAGTGACAGAAGAGAAGTCCCTTTTGGCAAAGTGGAGGTGATGCTGTCTCACCCATCACCCTTTGCTTGGCTGCTGCTCTGGGTTTTCACTATTATTCTATTAAAAGCCTTGTTTTCAAACAACACTGTCACTAATCATAATTTATTGGGACTTTAATGACACATTTGACAATGATACTGACTGCTGGTGTTTGAGCACCAAACAGGAATTTTAATGAGAAAAGAAGAAAAATGAATAATGATTTAAAAGGCAGATGGGTTTTACCAAGCTTGTGTTTAAACAAAATGATGAAGAGTGTGATGAAAGTTTATCTGCATGGTAAGATGGATGAACAAGTTGAGTCTGTTGAAGGCCAGGTGGCCAAAATTCTTCCTTCCTAGGGCTGGACAGCTCTGAACCTGTGCCTTTGGGAGAGTGGTGAAATATGAAACACAGACAGTGGGATTGAGTGCTGACTCAGCAGATGTCCTGATGACACCAAGCTGTGCGGTGGGGTTGGCACACTGGAGGGAGGGAATGCTATCCATATGGACCTTGACAGCCTTCTGAACCTCATGGAGTTCAGCAAGGCCAAGTGCAAAGTCCTGCACCTGGGTCTGGGCAATCCCAAGTACAAACGCAGTCTGCGCAGAGGACGGGTTGAGAGCAGTCCTGAGGAGAAGGTGTTGGGGTTGTTGGTTGACAACAAGCACAACGTGACCTGGCCATGTGCACTCACAGCCCACAGAGCCAGCTCTGACGTGGGCTGTGAAAAAGCAGTGTGACCAGCAGGTCGAGGGAGGGGATTCTGCTTCTCTACCCCACTGTATTGTGTCTCCTTGTTCTTTTGCTGTTCTTTTAGCCTTCTGACAGTTTACATACTTGGGAGTCAGTTTCTCATGCATTTTCTATAAACAATATTATTGTTGACATTCCCTCCAGGTAGGAGGGACAACTGATGGACACTTTCTAAGACCAGTGGAATTGAAGAGGTTGAACCTCTATCCTCCAAAGTGGTCCCTTTCTCTGAAATGTATATAAGGTGAAGTGAAAAAAGTAAGGTTCCTCTTCTTCTTTTCTCGCTCCAACTTTGTCGTCTCTGTTGAGTCGCTCTGTGACGATAGCGTGTCAGTAGTGAGACCCCCACCTGGAGCCCACCACTCGTATGGCTCTGGACCCCCAATACTAGAAGGACATGGACCTGTTGGAGCAAGTCCAAAATAAGCCATGGAGATGCTCCAAGGGCTGGAGCAGCTCTCATATGAATACAGGCTTAGAGAACTGGGATTGCTCAGCCTGGAGAAGAGAAGGCTCTGTGGACACCTGACAACACCTTTCAGTGTCTAGGGGAGCCCTGAGAGAGGGCTGGAGAGGGAGGTTTTACAGGGCCATGTAGTGACAGGACAAGAGGGAATGGCTTTGAACTGAAAGGGGATAGATTAGAGATAGATTTAGACTGGATGTTAGGAAGAGATTTTTACTGTGAAGGGAGTGGGGCACTGGAACATGTTGCCCAGAGAAGCTGTAGCTGCCCCATCCCTGAAAGTGTTCAAGGCCAGGCTGGATGAGGCTCTGAGCAACCGGGTCCAGTGAAAGATGTCCCTGCCCATGGCTGGGGGGTTGGAAAGTTGTTTAAGGACCTTTCCAAAGGACCTTTCAATGAGCTTTGCGGTCCTTTCCAAACCAACCTTTCTATGATTCTGTTCTATGAAATGGGAAGGTGATCTCCAACAACCTGCCCCTGTCTTTAGATGGGTGTTATTCCTCTGACACAGTGGCAACATTTGTGCATAGGTGCACAGCCCTACTCTGGTCCTGTCTCCTCAAGGCTGCTGAGTGTGAACAGTTTTATGGGGACCCAACTTGACAAAGCACTTGGAATGAAGTGGATTCACAGGCATCGCCAGTGGCACTCCTTGGAGGTGGTGGGGAGTAGGTGCTCCCAGTGTTTTCTAGATGCAGGTGATGGTTGGTAAGTTGCATGACACTAGAAAGACTAGGAAACAACTAGAACATTGTGCTAGGAAGACCCTTGTTTTCCATGAAGATGTGTCTCTAGTGGTGACAATACAGGGAGTTCCCACACGAACATGTGTGGGACTAGGCTGCAGTGTTTTTTTAGGAGCAGTGGAATGTCCACCTGGCCTCTATGGGATATGCAGAATGAGGAGAGTGGGGCATAGGTCTTGCCCTGTATCTGGCAGGCCCATGAGGATGCTGAGGACACCCTAGCGGGTCTAAAACGGCTCAGGCAAGTTGCTCCTGCCTAAGTTTCAAGTCAGTGTCTCTCTGCTGACTATCATGTTTCAGGTTCTGCTGGATAACAGAGAGAGGGCAAAAGCTAGAGAACATATCTCTGTCCAGAAACTTAAAATACTCTTGTGACAGGAGTATTAGAGTTCAGACAAGATCTTGCCAAGTTTCATCTCTACCAGTATCTTGTCTCCAGTGATAATGGATGATTCAGGAAAGTGTGACCCTTCCTTTGCCCCTAATCTTCTGTTGGGATTATTTCCAAAATTTTTTCATCCTGCAGATTGTTCTGTATAAATACATTGAAGCAGATCCCCCAGAAATAGAGCTTAGACTTTCTCTTCCCTCTATAACTATTCCCATCCAAATAAACATACTCAGAAAAAAAATTAAATGGTTACTCAGATTTAGCAAATAAACCAATCCAAACACATGACTCCAGAACTAACTTACAGCAAATTCTTGCTGTTTTGTGGTGCAGTTTTAGAAATTAATTTCTTCTCCCCTCAGAATGACAACATGTAGATCCCCTTAGAAGCACGGAGCATCACCTTCAAAACTGCCTCTGGTAAATTTTTTCTGGAAAAATTCCAGGGGCAAAGTGTTTGCCATGTGTTTCATGTCCCATGCAGCATGCAAGATGGAGTTATTTGTTTGTTTCTGCTTTGTCTTTGTTTGTGCAAACTGACGCCGCAGGGACTTTTTTTGAGGGCATTTTTCAGCCAAGTAGATTATTCTATATAAATACAGTTAAATAAATAGATTTATCATTAGAATAGCTTCAGTCTGTTCCATCTATCTATCTATCTATCTATCTATCTATCTATCTATCTATCTATCTATCTAATACTTTTCTGCCTTTGTAGATAACAGAATTAAATTCATATCACTGATTAAAACAGACACATTGGGTTTATCTTGTTTTGTGTCTACACTGAAACTGTGAGCAAGAGCTGAACTAATTAAATCAGGCAGATTTATCAGCATCAGGTACACCTTGGAGTTACTGCCCACAGTGGATCATTGTGTTCCTTTGCCAAAGGACATTGCTTTTTTAGCTAAGGGACAGAGAGGTGTCTGAGACCCATAAGCCTTTCAGTAACTAACCTTGATTTGAAGAGCAAAGTGGTTCAGAGTCATGAGCTGCTAGTCCAGAGAAGAAACTATGGTCAGCTCTGAGGCACCCCTGGCTACTGTCACCTTTCCCAAGGTTTTTGCAACAGTGAACTCCCTTTATTTGTATGTTTTCACCAGTTATAACAAATTATTTTGGAAGTGTGACATAGTGTGTGAGCTCTTGGGAAGCCGGCATCGAAGTCATCAGAGAAATGAAAAATCTTTTAGTCCTGCTGTTGGAATAGCCTCTATCAGAATCTGGTGCAGATAAGAGTCCTGCTGGTATGTGACCCTGAATAAGTCACTTAGAAGAATGTTTGAAAACTGATCCATTAAAAGACAGTCCCAAAAGGACTGAGAATTAAACTCAAAATTAATAGCCTTCTCCCAAGTTTGCATGTGCAGTCCCCTACATGCAAGCCAACAATCAAAATAGGAGAAAAAAAAAGGCTGAACATGAAGTCTTCCCTGACTTCTAATGAGCTGTGATGAAAAACAAAATAGTAAAACTACACAAGCAGACATATATATTAGTTTTTTCTTCTGAATGATTACATGTCCCTCCCATCAAAAACATTTTTAAACTTTCATATGTCCTTAAGGAATGGAATTGTTGCCCATCAGTTGATGCACCCAAAGGTGTTTGACCTGCTCTTCACCATGAGGTGAAAAGGGTTACCTTAAGCCTCAGAGAAAGAGGGAGTAACTTGCTAGGCTGCCATAATTATTTGTGGGTGTCTGTGGGCCCCGAATGTACTTAACAGTTTTGCTTTCATGGGGATCAGTGGGATTTTTACACTTGAGTAAATGCAAGGTACCTAATAAAGATCTGGACTTGGGGAAAGCCTTAATCTGTCTGCTTGCTAGCAAACAAGTGTTTTCCCAGCCATACTGGGAAAATAAATAGAGGGAGAACTGTGAACCACTCAGAAAATTGGCAATAAGTTTATATGAGAATCTCAGACGAAAGACAGTCCCTAGTTCTGTTTGGAAACAAGGACTATAGGAAGTTTCATGAGCATTTTGGGACCAATCAAGGTTGAGGCTGTCATCTCCTAGCTTGAGAGCTAGGAAATACAGGACAACCCAGGTTCCTGGCTCCAAAACAATGAAATCATTTTCATGCCCTTTACTTTGCAGCAAGAACTACAAGTGTAGAAAGAATTATAAGAATGAGTGGCTGAATTCCAGCTCAAAAGAGGTGAAATGTGCAAAGGAGAGAAAGGATAGTGGCTGGTACACGTCTCCTGGCTTTCCCCACTACACCATGCATGCACATGGAGCTGTGTTTTAAGTCAGATGAATCACAGAAATTTGGAAAGTCTCAATTTTTGTTTGTACAAGTGCATGAATAAAATGAAAGATTAGGTTATTACAGACATCAGTCATGCTTTAAAAACCCACGAAATTGGCTGAAAATGAGACAGAGACAATATGAATAGATACACTGTTACTATAGTCTATTTCCCATCACTGTTGTTGCACTTATCAGACAGAGTCAAAATTGTTCCTTTGCCTTTGTTAGACAAATACATGACTGTGAAACAACCCTTTTCTTAAGGACTTTTTTGAGATTTTAAAAATTTTTCCTCTATTGAATTGTCAAAATTAATATGAAATAAATAATTCCTTCAGATGGAAAAAAAAAAAAACCACCAAACAACCCCCCCCCCCCATCAAGATAGGTTTTTGAAAAGCGTTATTTTCATTTTAACCTTTAAATGAAATTAATCTGCAATTTACAGTTTAATATGGAAATGCATCTCAAATGAAAAGAAAAAAACCTAGAGCGTATACTTTTGGCAATTAAGACTTTCAAAGCAAAATTTGGTACCATTAACTTTTTCTTTTCAACAGGATAACTTGATATGCATTTTTCTATTAAAAAATGTGATACAACCCAGTTTGCTCTATTCTTATTGAACAAAATCTTCAGTGATCTGTACACCAACCCCTTTGAAAATTATGATGTGAGAGGAAAGGAGACCCAGAAGATCCTTAGTTTCTTGAGCTCACTAGCAGTTGTGTTGTCTAGGTCAAGTCCTCAGAGGGTACCTTAATCCTGTTTTTCTTAGACAGGACTGTGTCCTGCCCCCACCTCTTTCCATGAGTTTCAGAAGAAGGTATCTGGACACAAAGAGATGACAGCTCTTGTTATAATATCCACCCCCATGGATCCCCTGCAGGTAGAGCTGGGTTGGTGATCCCAGAGCAGATTAACTATTGCTGATGATGCTGAAGTACAGGAGATGCACATGGCTTATCTCGGTCATTCAGTTTGTCTGAGATGGGGCACCGGATAAGGATGCAGAATTTGTGCAGACAAAGCTGAGCAACTGAATCATTAATAACTGAGGAGGAGGAGCTGACATTTATTTGCTCAAATATCCATAAACAAAGACTTTCAGAAAATGGTTGTTTTCAAATGAGTCATTGAACGGGCATGGTGGTTGGGTCTGCAGCAAATCCTCTGTGAGACTCCCGAGTTCTCAGTTTAGAACCATTTTTTCAAGGGAGAAAGAGAAGTTTCAGATTCAACACAGTACTCCCCCATGTTGGCAGGGATTTTATTTCTCCCTGCTGTGACCAGTGACGCACTGTGGGTCGGGGCTAGAACTGTCTCTCTGTTCCTAAGATTCATGGTCTCTGTAATCTTTTTCGAATTAAAAATGGAAATGTTTAAAAATTGAAATGTTGGGCAGTGCTATCTCCTGACACATTTCCTGCGGTGTTTACATGGCTACATCAGTGGACATTTGTCATTTAGTCTATTCCAGGATTCCACGTAGACTTTGTCATCCCACTTGCAAGATGGACACAATCTGGTCTTTAAACCATTTCCCCTCCATTTGTTTTTGATATAATTTCTTTCCAGCTGAACAGCAGCCTGCAGGGAGAAACAGCAGGTAGCTCTGTTAGGAGGGACTCTCCTTTGCTCTCTGCTTGATCCTTCCTCACACTGCCATTGCATCTGTAGCTCAACCATCAAAACCAGCTGAACCATGAATAATGCACTTGCAACCTTATGGCTTTTCATGGCTGTCCAGAGAGCACAGAAACAGATACTCAAGAGCCTGGGTCAGACTCAAAAGTGCTGGCCAAAAAAAAAGGCTTTGATTTACTCCTACTTTCTTTGTTCCAAGTTTCCCTCTGAAAACAAAGAGAGGTATATATGGTCTCTTGGCTTTGTGCAAAATATAAAAGCATTTTCATTTCTGCAAAGCCTCTGTTGTAGAACTAAAGAAAGGAAGCATTGTGAGCAATTGGTTGGTGCATGTTCTTTAAAAAAAACCTCAACAAAAACTTGGCTTCTGTGAAATATAGGAGGACCAAGAGAGCTGATCTGTTCAGCACAGGTGAGAGGGAGTGATCTAATCAGGAGGGCTTTTTTATTCCTTTTGAGGCATCCGTCTGGCTCTTAAATGTCCTCTGGCTGGCAAGCTTCAGCAGGATATGAAATGCCTGGCTTTTTGAGAAGAAGGCCAGCTCAGGAGCCAGCTGTGATGCCTCAAGGGCTCCTGCTGGCATCTCTGATGAAGACAATCTATCCTTTGTGGAACAGGGCCACCATCAAAATCTGTGGTTCTGCAGGGTCTGCTGGCTGGTAGAGCAAATACCTAGCCATGTTTGGCAGCTCGTGACTATAACATGCAGTGCTGGTCATCTTGCTGGTTTATTAGATTAATCTTTCTCCTTAAGGTCCTTTCTCTGCTGCAGCTCCTGCTGTCTCAGGAAGTTAGGCTCAACTCAGAAGTGAATCCCTTGGGAGTCAAGTCCATACTGCAGTCAGAGGTATGACTCAGCTTGTGTAAATACACCTGCCTGGGGTTTGTACAGCCTTGTTGAAGGCTTGTGGCATTGCCTGGAGAAATTTAAACTCAGGAGTGGCTGTAGAGCTAAAAGGATTTCACTTAGTAAAATATATGGAATATCTTCCCTTCACGTTTATAATCTCCACAGTGCCCAGGTGAGCTACTGTGAGACTTGCTGGGTCTGCCCAAGGGCTGGGTCTGCCCAAGGGCTTCATTGCCTCTCATTTGCCTGCCCTGTAATGCAGCATAAGCTCATCTTTATGAAATACAGAGGACTTGAGTAAATCAAATCACAGTTAGAGGGTGGGTTGCTTTTGTAGATATGAAATGCACAATAGCTTGTTGTTCTTTTTTTGAGAACCTGTCTCTGGATTTTAGGAGACTGGTGCTCCGATGCTACCCAAACAGACAGCATCATGAATAAAAGTGTTTTGGAAATTTCCCAAGGAAACATATTTTCTCGCATAAAATAGAAATGTATGGAAAGAGATAAACTTCAGAAACACACATGGATTTTGCTCAATATCTATTTCAAGATAAGTTTTTGGTAAGCTAACATATTCTGGTTAGAAAATAATTTTTAGATGTCCATTTTTTAAAAAAATATAGATTTTATTTTAATAATAAATATTACAAGATGAATATCAAAAGTACAGAAAATAAGACCCATTTTTCCTTAGAAATGGAATACTTTAACTGCCCTGAAAAGATACTTGAGACCCTTGCCTCAGAATTTGATTGATAGGAAATCATCTTTTTTTGATGCTGTCCTGATCCAAAACAAGCGAAAAAATATGGGGTTATAAGAATTCTTCTACAGAAGAAACTTTCTGATGCCACTTTTTCCTTTAAAACACCAAAGATAAAATGCCCTTTCTCAGTAGCCATGGAAACACCATTATTTAGTACTTAAATAAAAAGCACTGATTCTCCCCTTACAGCAGAAAGATGACATGTTAATGAGTCTAGGAGTTTATGGCACTGTGAAACTCAAACTGGTTTATGAAATATGTGACTCTCATCATTTAAGAGAAGCCCCAAATGTGGGAAGAGGTGTTGGTGATGCCAACCAAGGCGTCCATATACAGACCAGCTGTTTACAGAGTATGCAGGGTTTCTTTAAGAAATTACAGTGTGAGGCAGTGGATGCAAACCCTGCAAGAGAGGAAAGAGTTACTCAATGACACAGAATTGGACTGGGTCCAAGAGGATTATCAGCAAGAAAAAGAGGCTTTGGTTTAGTTCTGCTATCTTTGTTCCAACTTTTGCTCTGTAAAAAAAAAAAGGAAAATATACAAGCTCACGTCTATGTGCAACATATAAAAGCATTTTCACATCTGCAAAGTCCTTACTGCAGAATTAAATAATGAAGGCTTTGTGAGCAATTGGTTGGTACGTGTTCTTAAAAATAGCTGCATCACAGACAAATAAGCTTTTGTTCAGAAACTGGACAGGCCACGTGACCAATTCAGCCAGGACAGGTGATGACAAGGACTGTGGCTCATTATTGTGTTGTAAAATGTCGTGTAATATTGCCATACTCTGCTCCAGGACCTCAGCAAATTTCCAGCTAAGGAGAAGCAGGCTTGGTCAGGTGCACTGGATATTTTTATTCCCAGGACAGAAAGAGAGAGGACCAAATCACTACTGGATTTGGGACCCATCCTTCTACAAAAAGCAAGTTCAGGGGGTAAAGGGGTCTTCACTCCTTATACATCAGCATTGTACCTTCCCTCTTGTTTATACCACAATATATTTCAACAACCTTATTTTCTTGTTTATAAGACACAGCAAAATGTATCTTATATATCCTGTTTTGCCCATATAGTTAAATACATTAACAGTCATCTTAAATTCTACAAAACTACAATTTAGCTCAGAGAAGAAGGGAGAGTGTTAACTCATGATCATAGGAGGCAGGATTTAGGAGGCTTCTCTTCCCATTTTAACACTACACAGGTGGGCTGGAGATTAATGAGCATCTGTCTTGTGACCACACGAATCTGTTCACAGTTTGATGGCTGAGGTGTGTTCTGGCATCTGTTCTCATAGTTACTGAGCAGAAAAGATGGTGCCTAGACAAATACCTGTTTTCCAGAAGTGTCCAGGAGTGGTTTAATAAGAATGAGCACAATCAGCAGGGTCTACACAGGGTATCTCCCTTTCAGTTCCTTCTACTGAGCTTGTAGCTTCTGCTCTCACCTGATTTTTGGTGTTTGGCAGCAGTGAAGTCCGTGGCCACTAACCAGCCTGCTGCACAAACCAGGATTTATGTTTCCCCATGCTGTGTCTTCCTTCTTGGACACATGATTTATTTTGAGGAACTAACTGGATCCTGACTGAGGATTGTGCAGTAGTCCAAGGCTGAGATTTTGATTCCTAGTCAGAGACTCCTTTTTTCCATGTTACACCTTTTTTCCAGGCTCTAACAGTGGTTGGATTAGTAGCACAGATGGGTATAGGTGTATGCAAAAGTGTACATTAAGATTAGTGTAGGTTAAGATAGACTGTGTAGACTATCAGGACCACAAGAAATTTAGGAATGACTGACCTAACACTTTTGTTGGATTTTGCCTGTTTCTGTGAGAGTTTGTTAGCAATTTAAAAATTTAATTTAGTAAAATTTAATTTTGTACAATTAAGAAATTCACCTTGTGCCTGACAGTTTCATTATTCTAGTGGAATGTGTAGCCGTTCCTAGATAAAGCATGAAGGTAGAACATGTGAAATGTGCTTTCTTTGTCTGCTAAGTGCTGGATGAGGTTCTTCATTTTTTTTGTCTTGGGTGATGGGCTTAGTGAGAGGGCCAGGCAGTTTCATCAGTCCTGAATCCTGGCTCCCTCTCCTGAGAAGCTCCATAAGATGACATGCCAGCCTTCACCTCCTCTCTTGCAGGGTGGCAGGTCAGCCTGCCTGCAGAGCTCCTCTCTGGGACCTGGTCCTTTGCTCTGGGTGCCCACTCAGCTTAAGATGAAGATGAATGAGAACAATTGCAAATTTTTGTCTTGTACAACGTACAGTTTCGTACAACCCGGCTTCCATCCAGCCCTGATTTTTAAACTGGCACGTGACTGTCCCAGTTGAGTCTTCCCATGTCTTTCTAACATTCCTGTTCAATTTGGGCATATTGTTCTGTTTGGTGATAGTGGCCCTGATAATTGCATGACTCGGCCATTTTGCGCAGTTTGGCAGTGTACTGGTGTATTGTTTTTTCCACTCTTTGGACAATGTTCCTGTTTCTGTGGGTTGAAAAGCACTTCTAGGATTTTACAGTGTCTTTTCTGCTCTGTGTCCCCACCAAACACTGCAGGTGCATATGGAGGGCCTTATCTCAGAGAACTTAAAACATGCCTGCTTGCACTTAATTTTCTTTTGATTTCCCTATCAGCTATTTTAGTTCTACCTTGCAGGCAAAAGGGCACCCAGCTACCAACTACAGACTCTTTCACATTTCTATCAGATGTGAGACAGTGCTGTGTTTTGATCTTACCCCTTTTCCTTCTCTTTCTTTCTATGGCAAGGTTAGTTTCTTGTACTTGTAAGTCCTTTTTCCTCCCTCCACCACCCTCCATGATGCAGCAGAAAAGACGGCTGCCCACAGAGAGGTGAAAGTGTTGCTCATGAGTGTTGGTGTCCTTAATTATCACAGAAGTGCTCCCTTGAACTAAGTGCTTTGAGGTTATTAATTCATGCTATTAAACTAGCTGTGAAGAAAGGATGGCTCACTGTTATTTTGCATTTGTTTGATTGGCACCTTGTTTGAAAGTAGGTTTTATCAAGTTTTATCTTGAGCTGAGTGACACAGCTAATTATACTTGTTTTCACAAGCGCCAAGCTCCAGTCTGAAGTAGAGTGAGCATATAAAGCACCAGTGTCATAATTCTTACAGATAATGTTTGGTCTCGCAAAATGTTTGGGCACATGGCTATGAAATGTGACTTCTGCTAGTAAAAATCACATCACAGGGAGACTCTGCGAGCAGTCAACAATTTTTTGGTGCTTTTTGCCATTAATAATCCAGGGAAGAAGTGGAAGGGGCAGACCCACTGAGACATGTCCCAGCACAGAGGGAAGAGCTGAGTGATCACGGAGTATTTTGCAGGAGATGCCATGTTTTTTTTCTTACACCATGGAGCCTGGAGGACCTATGACTCCAGAGTTATGTTGGCTGTTGGAAGTGAGATCTAAAAAGTCCAGATGAAACATGTCCACAGAAACTAGAATAATAATATAGATGACTCTATGTAGGAAGTTCAATTCTTCTTACACAGCCTCATCAGGAGTCACTGAACAATTTGGGCTAGGAACTGCTTCTCTAGAAGATGACCCAGGTAAATATGCCTGCTCCAGGCATATTAGACCACAGATTAGATTAGACGACATCTACTGCTAAAAAACCATGTAAATCTACAGAAATAGCTTAACGTCATAAAAGGCTACAATTTTTCTATGCCTGCATGCCAGGTCATCTGGTGGCATGTGCCAACTGGTAAGAAAGATAATTTCCAGTCAATGAATGGATGACTCATCAGCACAGCAGGTCAGAGAGCTAAGGGCTGTAGATGGGCTTCAAGAAGAGCTGAGATAATTTTATGACCTGTGCAAGCATTTGCCTAGCTGTTCATGTATAATCAGTAAGAGAAAGGTAATCAAAGCTCATTCCTTGGGGCACCAGATAATGATACTAATTAGCACACAGACAAGGCTTTGCTGAAAGCATTGCACCCAGGCATGTGATAATTAATTAGCTGATTGTTTGGGGAAAGGTGTGCCCCTTGCCTTTTCCTTCTCCTCCAAGACTGTGCAATAGGAGGAAAGGAGGATTTTATGCTTGCTCATAAAATAAATGCCACATCTAAAATAGATGTGGATTTAGTCCAGCATGGTGATTTTGGGCAGCTTCTTCAGGAATGTGAATTTGTGCTGAGGTTTAAAGAGAACCCTTGAACTACTGCTTCCAGGTTGGATCTCAGTGCACTGGGACACAAAGGTAGGACTATAAGATTTTTTTTTTTTTTTTGTTCTCTTTAAAAGAGGACTGGTGCCAAAACCAGATATGTCCACCCCCTGTGTACTCAGGCTATAGCCAGTGATACTCAGCCACAGTTCTGAGCTTCTGGGGACAGAGGTTTGCATGGGAAACAGTTACTGTTAGTTTCTATGGCGCAAGAGCATTGCCCCTCACAGAGAAACAGGCGGTGGTACAGGCTTTTGGCACCACCTCAGGAAACTTTGCAGATCAAAGATCGCTCCCTCGATGGGCTGTGGGGCTGCCTGCCTTTCCCAAGCAGAGCTCCCTGCAAGGAACCCAGATTTGATGAAATCCAATGCCCTGACATTACAGTGACCGCTTTGGCTCCATGGGGCTCAACTCAGACAGAGGTACTGGAGTCTGGCAGTGACCAAGTGTTTTCTCTTGTTGGCTTTCTATTTCTAGGAGACTGTTGGATAGGATCCCAAGTGATATATCTGGCTTCTTGTCCAGGCTGGTTTGTGTGTGTGTATGTGAATGTGACTAGGCAGAAAATATCCCTCCATTGTTATATGGGAGAGAAGCAAAGAAACACCAATTTAAAAGAGAATATATATACATAATATTCTTTAACTCTGTGCAAACCCCTACCTGGCTAGACCTTCATAGTACTCAATGTTCTGCCCAACCAAGTCACAGCCGAGTTTCGCAGCTGCATTCAGGGTTTCCCACTCCCTTCTCTCCCTTGCACTAGCAGAGAAAAAAGAACCTCTGTTGTGTCTGGAAGCATGTAACATACAGGTTGACTGGCTCTACAGGGAGCAGAGGAAAGAGAACAAGCTGTTCCTTGTAATTTCAGAGGTCCTGTGTACAAGCTACTGTGTGGGAAGAGTTTTTGATTATCAGAATGACCTCAGGAGGAGCTGTTGGGTGGTCATCATTTCTGGAGAGGGTGGGTGGTGGTCAGTCCCTTACTCTACTCCTACAGAGGAGATTTTCACCTCCGGGCCAGATCTTTTCAAATTAGACAAAGCCAGTGTTTTGTGAGCAGAGTTGGAAGCAAGAAGGAAATATCCTTGTGCCATCAGTTTCTTTAAGAGGGTGATTTTTCAGTCTCATGAGATATAAGTGTGCCATGAAGCAGAACTTCCTTTGCTATGCTTTAGACTTCTGTCCAACTCACTTTCACTGTGGCTTGCCTGCTTTTGGGTTTTACTTGGTACTCAAACCTGCCATTTCTGCTCCTTGGAGCAGGGTTTAGCCCACAGATCTCTGAGCAGAATTGTGGTGATCTGCTGCAACACTTTCCCACCAAGACAAAGCCAAGCTATCCAATGCCCAGTTCCACAAATGTGAACTGCTCGTGCAGTCACCTGAGTCTGTGTAACCATATCCATCACAAGCAGTCATAAACTGTGTCCTCAAGGATATATGACTCAGTCAGTGCCCATAGGGATGGCTTTTACAGAGCTCAAATTATTGCAAGAGAGGATAGTCCTCAAGGCCTGAGTCATTTGCTTAATGGGCCCTGTTTTTTAATAAAGGAGGCAGAAGAGGCAGTGTTACTGGGAAGGAAGGTAACTACCACCTTTGCTGGGACACTGGGGACATTAAGCAAAGCCTCTTCTTCTGAAGCTGGTACTCCATTCTCAAGCAGAGGAGAGGTCACTTTGCTTCTGCTGGTGTAAGGACAGAGAAAAACATGCACAGTGGAAGACTAAACATAAACCATTGCATTTTTGATTTGCAGAACTTGTAAAAAAGCTGGTAATATGTCAAAAGCTGGAAGCTGAAATCTTCTCAGATGTCTTCCTGAAGTGCTGAATAACATATTTTAGAGTTGTGCATTTTGGCACATGCGAGTTATCTTTTGTGGCAGAAATGAACCTCCTTGCCATCTCTTATTCATGCTGCATACAGACAAATGTGTCATTCACATAAATCAGGCACAATTAGCCAGAGGGCTCAAATTTACAGTGTTTCTGATAAACCAGACACCTCAGAAATTCTGTGATGGGAAAAGGCTGCACTCTGCAAGAACACACCAGGTAACAGTAGCCTTGTGAATGATAGCCCAAAGCCTCAGCTTTTGCCCTGGTACCTGAACATCTCACTGTCCTGAGGGAAACATCTGCGGAGCAATTATTATCTTGGAAAGAGCCATGGGAAAATAAAGCAGTCGGTAACACTTGAAAAGCGTCCCAGATTCCCACTGAAAGGCTTTGTCAGAGCTGTGAACCTTCACTTTATTTAGCTGTATGCTTTTTTTTTTTTTTTTTTTNGGGTAGTAAACCACAAAAGTATCCTGTATGTTGCTGCAATGGGAAATCTCAGCCATGATAACATTCAACTCAAGGTTGTTATCTAGTGGATTGTAACCTGTGGAATATGGGAATATTTCTCAAAGGAAAAGCAGGGCTTGTCACTTGGTGCTCTTTAGGAGCTTAACTGTGTCACAGCAGGCCCCAGCTGAATGAGCCATGTAACACTCAGAGGAACAATGACTATGTCATAGTGACCTGCAAAGGCGCTGGGTGTGTTCATCACTTCTCTGCAGGACACAATCTTCTTGTCACAAACACTCTTCTTTTTCCCCGAGTTTTTTTATGCAAGAGAAAAGGGAATTTGGGACTTTCAGCCTGCACAAACCTCTCTGCTTCTGCCTCTGCTGACATATGTAAATTACCATGGCAGGTCATTAAATACGTGCCTATCACAGCAGGAGAAATGACAGAGCTGCCACTGAACATGGTGTTTCCTAGCAGGAGAAGCGGAATGGCAGAGTCCCAAATGCTGCTCCATGCTCTGGCAAGTGTCCTGCTCACGGGTCTCGTGCAGCAGGAACAGGGTCACACCTCCCACTGTGCTGGGCACAGCCAGTGGCAGTGGTGACACAGAGATGCCTCGTGGGTCTGCAGAAGCGCACTGATCCAGGGAGGAAAGGCGTGGGGCACACCTGCAACAAATCCCACATGGAAATGTCACATCAGGCTGTGCAATGGTGCTTGGCTCTTGCCTGCAGAGGCTACCAAAGGGCTTTGGGCAGCAGGCAGCATCACCCCACCCATTTCACAGATGGCAAAATCGAAAACAGGGCAGTAAAATAACTTAGTTAAGGTCACCCAAGGAGGCAGTACAGGAGCTGGGAATAAAACTCAGGTTTCATGAATCACCAAACCACACGGCTTCCCCTTAGGGCTATGGATGTATTATAATAGAGCAAGATCCAGATGTGGTTTTTAACTGTCGTTCAGTACTCTGTGTGATATTACTCTGCCTAAGAAAATATACAAATTTGGACTCCCTGGAGATCTGACTAGTTTGGGGAGCTTGATTAAGCCTGTTTGGCCTGACATTTTTAGGCAGAACAGCACACCAAGGGGTGGGGGGCAATTCTCAAATACACTGGCAGGGCCTGCGCATTGCTGGGTTCTTTGTGTGACCTGGAGGATGCATAAGAATTTGAGAAATACACTCTCAGAAGATGAAGGAGGGAGCAAAGTCAAAGCAAAGAATCTGGACCACATCAGGAGGTAGGAAGAAAACAGATGCTTGGCAAAAAAATCTGTGATCAGATGTGCTGTTCAAGTGGCAGCCAATCCCTTTAGAAAGTTATTGTTCTCCAGCTGTTCATCCTTGTTCCCTCCATTCCCTTCCCAACCCACCAACTCAACTGCTTGTTAACTGTACCAGAATCAACCTGGGCTATTCTGAGGGAGCTCTGCTTGGAGGCAACTGCAGAGCTGCCTACGCTGGCTTTTTGGCAGAGATATTCAGCAGTGGTGGTGAGGAGGAGACAAGATAAGGGTCCAGGGGTGGTCAGCTCTCCACCCAGCTCTGTCATATCTCAGCTCTTCTAGCTGCAGTCAGAGGAAAAGGGCGTTAGCTGGGTAAAAAAAATACTACTCTGCATGTAAAACTCTCAATGCTTTGATATTAACAGTAGGAAGTGAGCGGGCCAAAATCCCAGAGCCTGAAGCCATGATTTAAATTGATCTCTGTTCTTATTTCTGTCTCCAGGTTTGGTCTGGGGCAATGGGGAGACTGGAAAAATTGCATCTTTGCATCGAATTTCTACACTAAAATTGCCACTCACCATACCCTGACAAACTGTGCCTATTTTTTTTCCAAAAAGGCCTGTTCTTGGAGTCAGATGATCACATATCATCTCTAGCTGAGCTGAATAATGAGCTCCTTAACTTTTGAAATTTGCCTATACTGTTAGAAAGTTATATTCATTATACTAAAAAAACTTGAAATCAAACACTATTGCTTTCATACTTCTTTACGTTAAATAATGGTTTGTGATTTAAATTTTAGTTACTGATTTCTGCAGCAGAATTCATACTTTTGAACATTTGGTCTTAGAAATGAAGATTTCATACTGGCTTAAACTGGAAGCAGCAGTCTTGTTTTCCTTCCTGATAGGATTATGTGATACTCTGGAGTGATGTTAAAAAAACAAAACAAAACAAAACCAACTACATTACCCAATCTTTAAAGGAGACATCTTTGGGCCCAGATGAACAGAACCATCCTCATCAAGTCCAGAGACCATGCAAAAAGTCTGTGTCAGAAACAAGAGTTTTATCCTGCTGTGGGGTATATTTATTGAGGTCCCAGAAGAAGTGTGGATATCCTGTGGATACTGCATTTTAAAAGCCTTCAAGGACCTTTGACCATGATGTGTGCAAGTCTCACTTTCTGATGAGACCTTGTGCAACACTCCTGGCTGTGTTGAGGGTCCAAAGTGGTGGAGAGAGGCTGATTTTGGGGGGAAGCAGTGCAAATTCCTGGCATTTAGTCTACAACACTCTAGTCCAGCCCCTGTAAACAAGGCAAGAGAGCGGCTGCCATGCATACTGGTGGCAGTTCATACTCATTAGATGTAGGTGAACTGAAAAATAGTTTGGTGGGAATCATAGGTCAAGAGAACTATTTTGATATTGGCATTAAACCTTCCTAACAGCCCAGTTATATCAGCCTCTTGTTTTAAAAAATTAAAGCCCCCAAAGCTTCCTGAGTGTTTATGCTTATTTAAAAAAGTCATCAGGAAGCTATGGGAGAAAATTCACCTTTAGCTTCTCTGAAGACAAGGGCAGGAGTCATTTCATCATACTCTGATTATCTAAAAAGTGGATGGTTTACATAAATTAAACTGGCTCTGTAGCTGCTGGAGAGATACTGACAACTCTGGGAGAGGATTTCTGCCAGTCTGACAAAGAAATAAAAATAACAGGGGAAGACATGCTTTCAGATGGTCTCTTTTTCCATTAGCAATAGGAGTTTAGATCACCTGTTTAGTACAACTGCCTACAATTTAGTTTCAGTGAGCTGAAGCCACAAGCTGATAGTCATGTCACAGAGAGGGAGTCTGCCTGACCAGGAGAAGAAAAACAGGGGCCGAAAGAGGGAAGCAGAGTGGCCCCAGAGAAGGTAAAAAGAGACGGATAGTTGAAGAGTTATAGACAAAAGACAGAACCTTTAAAACAAAGCCATTTCAGAGGTTGTAAGGCAATGTGTCCTTCACTATCAGGTTAGCTGTTCAGTGGCTGGCACTGTGCACCGTGTGAAAAGATCTCAGCCGAAGATCTCTGCTAATCTGGCCAGCTGCGGTGTACTCGGGGGCACTACTCCCATATGCCCAGCAGGCAACTGCAGGGAGAGGGAGGCAGAGCTTTCCCACCACTGACAGACACCCTTGCTGTCTCCTGCTCCCACCCCCAGTGAGTCATGACTCCAGAGACACCGCCCTGGGCGCTGCAGAAATCCACAAACCACTACAACGTGACATTATGGATAGGATGGAAGCGATGCCCTTGTTCATGAGGCTCATGGAGGGAAACTTTGCCAGGGTTATGGATCAGGAGGTACTGTGAGTGTGAGGTCAGGACAGCATGCTGAGGGTGGGATACAGAAAAGATACATTGGATCTGGATGATAAGAGATGGCACTCTGCAAGAGGCAGGTCTTGATGGAGAGACCAAGCTTGACAGCTTGCTGCATCTACCTGCAATAGCCAGCATTTGGCTGCACGTCTCTTTACAATCAAAATAAACTGTTACGTTACAGTAAATGCAACCCACCCAGCCAGGTATTTGCTTTCTCCTTAGCCACTGATAACTGGGGCACCTAGTACAGTTTTATAATCCCTAATGATTCTGTTCACAGCCGTGTTTGTCTGCAGTGCCCTGTAAAATCAGTCTGGGTTCAGCTTCTCAGCCTGTGCCAATTAGCCTGATTCCCCAAGAGACAGGTGGGAGGATGCCACATGGGTGTATTTACAGAAGGACCATATATTAAACCTTCACCCTGCTTGTAAATTAAATGCATGGTTAAAGCTCTGGTCAGATGCTCATCCAACCACCCTGCCATCTTCTTTGATTTATCTCTGCAGCAGATGCAGACCCACACTTCAGTGGACTTCAGTGGTGAGCCCTGCAAGTAGCAAATCTATTATTCACACTCCTCTTTACCCAGGAAAATAAAAAAGTCAAGTATATGGACTCCTTTGAAAGGGAAGAGGGAGTGGCATGGTTTCCTGGAGTGGTGGAAAGGCTTATTTTGCTGAGCTCACACATGAGGTTGAACAGGTTGTGAGGGAAGGTGGGCAGCCAGCGAGCAACAAAGCCTCAAAAAAAGCACAACCTGCTAAACAGGGAACCCTGTGTGGCTTCAGGTCTCTTGTTCCCCCAGTGTTGCCAGGTTGTAGGGTGTCATGTGGCAAGAAATCTGTTCCTCCAGCCACTCTCGTTCCTCTCTTGTCTGTGTGAATATCCATGTAGCCCCCTTGCCAATGGGATATGTCCGCACTGTGCTAGTGATGATGGGTTAGACAGAGCCTTCAGTAAAGCCCTTGTCCTTTTTAAAAACTGGAAATGGGACCTCTAGCTCTGTAAATGGGCTTCAACCTTGACTGTTGCTCAAGTCCTGGCTGTGCTGCAAGATGGCATTATATTGCCAAAGACCTCCTTGTGATCTTCAACATCCTCTCAAGGGGAAGTGCAGGGGCAGGTACTGGTCTCCTCACTCTCATGACCAGTGACAGGACCCAAAGAAATGGCATGAAGACAAGTTGAGGGAGCTTTAGGGTGCATATCAGGAAAAAAATTCACCCAGGGTGGCTGGGCACTGGAACAGGCTCCCCAGGGAAGTGGTCACAGCATCAAGACTGACAGATTTCAGGAAGCGTGTGGACAATGCTCTTGGGCCCATGGTGTGACTCTTGGGTTGTCCTGTGCAGGGCAGGGAGTTGGACTTGATGATCCTCATGGGTCCCTTCCAACCCAGCATATTCTATGATTCTAAGTCACTTGCTTTACTCTGTTTTTTCTCTTCTGTCTTCCTTTCTTTTGTCTGGATTCCCTATTCTTTCTGCTATTGCTTTTTATGATGCAGAAATGAGTAAGGAAGAAGATTTGCAGTGTGAGACATTAAGAGGAACCTTATGCCACCCTAGCATGGGTACTGTGACAGGAAGAAATGTGTATTGTCTGCGTGTTTGAGACCACTTGCACAGGACAGCAACCACAGGATCGTGGGGAGAGAAAATCCTGATGTCTTGAATACTGTAGGAATATTTAAATACAGCCAGCCTTGATCCTCATTCTGGGAAACAACAGCTGCTGCCAGGATAATTTTATCCTCTTGCTTACACAAGAGAGAAGATCTATTTTACAAACATCCCGTGATCTCCTGGACCCTATATGCGGTTATTCCAGGTCAGAGTTGCATCACTGGAGCTGCAGATCCATATTCTGACCTGGTTTTTTTCTCTTGTCCAGCAGACTCTTTGTGCCTCGAATGCTCTGAGCCTAGGGTCTGTACTCTTTCCTCTTGTGGTTGAATTGGTTATCACTGCATCTTCTTCCCAGACTGTCTCTGTGACCTAGGAGGATGTTGGTATAGGTTTGCTCCATCATATTCCAATGTAGTGACTCAATTATCAAAAACAAACAATTATGGAGGAGAAGAGCTAGTTTCCCTGTTTGCAGGATGCAAGGCCCTAAAGATAAGAAGGTATACTCATGCCCTTATCAGTTCTCATGTTGAAGTATTTGGCTTTTCCTGGCATTACACTTCCACTGTCTGCCTGGGTGCAAAGGAAAGGACACTAATTAATTAAAAAAAGAAATTTCCCAGCTCGCTCTCTTTCGGTTGTGACTCACTGCCCTGCTGCACCTGTAATCTTTACAGGACCTCTGATTACCTCCCAGAAACACTTCCCACATGGAAGTTTCTCTAATGAAACAACATGGAGAGAGAGAAATCTCGAATTTTGTAAATAATATTTTTTGAGGGGGTGGCAGAAGAAGAC
This sequence comes from Aegithalos caudatus, assembly GCA_013389925.1. Classification (NCBI taxonomy): domain Eukaryota; kingdom Metazoa; phylum Chordata; class Aves; order Passeriformes; family Aegithalidae; genus Aegithalos; species Aegithalos caudatus. The sequence goes on from WEIU01008335.1 coordinate 85,017, forward strand.
CTGAAGTGTTTCCTTTTATAATCAGGCACTTTGATATTTTCTTATTTCTTTCTTTGTTTTGAAATAACTTTCTGGCTCCATATTTCCTTTTGCAAACATTTAGAAGATTAAAAAAATGCCCAAGCCTTTCACAGGAGCTAAAAATGAAAACTGTTGGCTTTTTCTGGAGAGGCAAATTCCCTTCAGAAGGGACAGAAAATGGCATAAAGTTGAACAAAGCTTTGTATTTCAAGAAACTATATTCCCTTGAAAATGACATTTTCTTCAGATTTGTTCACCACCAAAGTTTCTTTTCTTTTTTTTTTTTTTTTTTTTTTTTTTTATTTTTTTACTTTTTCTTTAAATTTTTTNTTACATTTTAACTCTTTCCTTGAAATTGCTAATGAGTCGAATCTTGCATTTTTTTTTTTTCTCTGAACTATAATTATGACATTGGAAGGGTTGTGTATCACAGCAAAAAACAAGAGCCCTCCTGCTCATTTGAGGCTGCCCAGGAGCATGAAGGGCGCCCTGGAGGGTGGCTCTCCAGTAACATTTTTATTTGATTAGCAATGGTCACTTGGCATCTGTGCAATCCAAGTATTCCCATATTTAATTATGCTAATGCTGACAGTTAGTGGGTTAATCATTATGGAAATACTGACCAGTTCTTGAGTCAAAATCAGGTGGTGCCAAAAAAACAGAGCCCTGGGACAAAGGACAGAGAAGTTTATCTCTGACTAATACTGCAGATAAAACGGCTGTTATGCAAAAATGTGTCTTCCAACACAACACTTGGGTCACAGCAACATCTGAACCACAAAAATTCATTCTTCTTTCCCATGAAAAGCAGCAAATGCCATGCATTGCTGATGTTTGGGATTCTGAAAGCCTTTGGTGGGGGACAACTTATGGCCCTGATAACAAATTTTCCAGGCTGCTGGGGGTTATTTATATAGAACTTAGACAAAAAACAAAAACAAAAGAAGAAAGAAAGAAAGAAAGAAAAAGTCTTCAGATATGAATTAAATTAGAAACTAGAAATTAGAAAAGGCTTTCTTAGCAGCAGAGAGGAGGAGGTCTGGAGCATGTCAACTATGGGTAGAGCACTTGTCAAAACTGGTATCAGGTTTTAAGATGATCTGCATCAGTCAATGAATGACACAAATGGCTGTAAAGGCAGGCCAGGCCTCTTGATTTAGCTCTGCCTTTCTATAGTCCTGTTTATTGAGGGCTGAAGAACCAAAAATAGAGGCAATGGTCATAGCAGTCAGTGCTTTCAGTCCCTCCCCAAAGTATTTAAAATAACAACTTCCATCTTCAACAATCACTTAGGATTTGGAAGGTTTCCAGTTTCGACAACCCAGTGTAACAGAGAATAAAAAATGCGTGATTTCACATAGGATGGTCCTCTCTCAGCACTATGAAGCTGGATACATCAGCAGGCCCTTTAGAAAGTCTTGGTTCACCCATCAACTTATGCCCACAGACATTTGCCCTAAATCAGCCCTTTCTGGCTCACAGCAGCAGCAGAGGGTGGAACACGGTAGCACTTTTTGGAGGATGGCAATTTACTGGGAAAAAGAGTTCCAAATCTCTCCCTGAGCTTAACATTGTTTGCAGATATATGAATGCTACAGGGAAGGGAGAAAAATATGTGCCAGGGACTGTGGGCTGTGTTTCTGATCCCGTGAGTCTGTGCATATCTGTTGTTCACCAGCGCTAACAATGGGATTCATGTAATCTAATTTTGACTTTGCTTCTGGAGCAACTCAAGTTATTTTTTCAAATCCCTGGACATGGCAGGAGATGGTGGCTGCTGCTTAAGGGATGATGTGTGAGGCACAGCTGGGATGGAGCATGCATGAGCTGCTACAGCATGTGGAAAGAAGCTGACAGCTCTGGAAGGCAGTGCATCCTCTCTGTCATAGAGAGTGTTCTTGGAGAGAGACAGATCTGCCCTTCAGCACAGGGGGGATCCTGAATAGCCAGCTAGGAGTAGATGCTGAATTTTTAAGCAGAGAAAGGACACTGTGATGAATCCCATCTGAATAGAATATAGTCATTAACACATCATTAAAAATGCCTTGTGTCTTACAAATGCAAACAATAAAATCCTTCGGGGAGTGTCAGACTCCCCTGTCTCTTTAAAAGCAGCTGTACTTTTTTTAGTATGTGGTGGCCTTTCAAGACCTACTACTCTTATTCTTCTTCACAGCTCTGCTCTTCCCCAGATGGGTAGGAGCAAGGTGTTGCATCCTTACTTTGCCTTCCATAAGACTTTACTATTCTGGACCCAGAGCAAAGCAAGTCCTTCTTTATATTCTGAATCTTTGGCATCTCAGAGAGGATTACAGCTTTTGGCCTCACAAGGGATAATGCCATCTGGGAGACAGGTGGGTGCCTCACCAGATAGTGCCACGAGACACCTAAAGAAGAAGAGGGAAACTATGATTTGGCCTTGAAATAGATCTCTGGAGAGTGTGTGAAGCCCAAGGGTAGCAGGGTCATACTGTCTGCAGTGTTTGTAGAACAGCTTGGTAGAGTAGGATGCTGTCATCCACTTTGAAGTCAGGAGTACAGGCAAACTATGGTGAGACGTGCCAGCCCAGGAATAAAGAAATGAATTGGTTTGTAACCTTGATTATCTATCTAAATTGTTGAATTACAATGCAAAATAAGGAAGGACATCAATAATATCCCTTTTATATACATATATATATATATGGCCAGTTCTTCTACTAGAAAATGCTGTTACAGTGATGTTCCACTTCCCACCAACTCCCATATCCCACTGCATCCAAATTCAGCTGGATAACATTCCCTTAGACAATAATTTTTGGACAGCTAATCCTTGCACAATCTCTCCAATGTTAAAGAAAGAGGAAGGGTCCTGCAACAGCCTACAGAACAGCACATTCATATTGCAGATGACAGGAGGACCCCAGCTTGAGCTTGTTGAGTTTAATGAAATAAAAGCTGAAAAGGGTAGGATTGGCTGCCACTGATACATCAGGGGCCTAAATATTGGGGAGGAAACAGAGCTGTTTAACAAGTATAATGTTGGCACAAGAACAGCTGGGTACAGGCTGCCCATGAATGCATTTAGACAATGGGAATAAAAAGAAAACAGCAATACAAAAGTGAAGAAAAAGAAAAATAAAACCAAGTTATTTTCATATTATAGAGCAATAAAAATGGCACTGAGGAAGGCCTCTGAAGAGCTGCTCATTTGGGTTTTTTACCTTTGGTAATATGACAATCACTCCTAAAAGAGAAAAGCCAAGGGTCATTTTATCAGTGTTGCCACAACACTTTTAATTGACGGGTTACTAAAGCAAAGACTGTCCCTGGCATGTTTCTCTTAATATTTTCCCAATTTTGGCTGTATGTTTGCAAATGAGAAGATGCAATATTTCAATTAATAATTTGCAGTCATTTCACAGCCCTTCAACCTGACAGTGCTTAATTGGGTGAGAAATATTGCACTACTGCAAACCTCTTCCCCAAAGCCCTGTCATAAGCATCCCTCACTCTTGGTACACTAATGAGAGGTTGTGGAGATGTGGTTGTTCCTGACAGTAGGACTCAGACTTCGTGATTTCTTCTAGCACCAGGCAAGGAGGGAGGCTTGAAGAAATGTGAGGGGAATGCAGCCTCCCCCTCCCCTCAACCCCAGGCAACAGAAGGAGTTGGGAGAGAAGGCAACAGAAGGGCTAAGCTAGCCCCTGGCTCCCAGTCCCAGCTCTGCTGCTCCATATCCCCAGGCTGCTGCCTTAGGACTGTGGCAACAACAGCCAATTTTCCCATGCTGCTGAGAAGCCTTGAGCCCTTGCTGGAAACTATGTGACCTTCCTTGTGCCACTGTCCTCCTTCCATCTGCTTGTCTTATTTATTATCTCTTTAGCAGTCATCCTCTTCCAAAGCTGGGAAAAAGCAGTGGGTAAAAAGAGTGCCCAATAACAACCAAGTTCTTCGTCCACTTGGAGACTAGAGGTGCTACTTTCTACAAATAAATATCAGTAGGAGCTTATTTTGGCTTCGTCTGTGCCTCTGCACAGGAACCTGTGTCACCAGCGGCTCTCCAGACTGGGGTGAGATAAAGTGTCAAATCCTGCTATTTCAAATACCCATGTATGCATTCTTTCCACAGGCTGTGAAAATACCCCCAAAAAGCTCTTCTGGGGCTTAGAGCATTACTGTTCCAGTCTACATTGTCATTTAGTTCCCTGGGTATTAGAGAAATCAGGAGGGGAGAATGCCAGATCTGGCTTTATTTTGGCCATGCAAATGTATTACTGAGTAGTGAAAAGTCAGGGAAAAGCATAAATCTCACTGCTGCTCTCCAGTGCTCTGGGAGTTTTTCAAGTCCCTCTGGAATCCAGGCAGTTTTCAGTTTGTAAGTCTAAATGTACTTTACTGACAGGGCCAAATCCAGCCTTAACACAAGGCCCTGGAAGTCAGGGGAGTTTCATGAGGAATGTGTCAGGAATTGCACCGCTGCTTTAGGGGCTATATTTTAGGGGAGTTGCTGAGCCAGTCTGCCTTTACAAAATGTCAGGAGCAATAAAGTGTGTTTTCACTCCTCACCCTGAGATTATCAGATCACCACAGGCACCAAATCACTCTTGCAAGACAACAGTAAAAATGCTTTGCTCTGTTCTGCTCTACTACGTTGTGCCTTAAAACTCCTGCAGATGTTCCTGTAACTTTATCACTTTCACCTCCTAATTAGCAAAGTGGTATTTTCTCCATTTCAGTAAACAGCCAACAGGGCAAATAACTGAACTGTATGCAGTGCCAATGGTGCCCTGAATCTTCTCACTTCTGCACAGTGTGAGGGTACAAATATCCCTCAGAAAATGGACCTGTGCTGCTGGCAGACAGGTAGCAGCTGTCCTCACTGCAGTCCTCTTCCTTGTGCCAGTTGTGGCAAGCTGCTGCCCCTGAAGAGGTCGGGACCCTGGAGAACTGCAGCAGAGACATCAAATACTATTCAAGGCTCCTGCAAAGTTGTTGCATTTCAGACATCCCAACTATTTTAAATTTTAAACACAGCTTTGGAAGGCATGTCTCTCCTGCGACATTCTTCCCATTGCACTCATGTGCACAGGCTTGGCTTTCCAAACAACAGCTCTACTGAGGAGCTTGCTTTGTTATTAATAAGATGGCTGTGTTTATGTAGTTTAAGTGATGTTAAAATTAAAGTGAAGTTATGATTCAGCTGACTTCAAGTTTTCTCAGCGCCCTTCCTTTGCACACACAGTTTGCCCTGCACTTGTTTGCCTTGGCAGGGCCTGGGCTTTATAGTAACAATTTCATCTTCCATTTATAGGCATCTGCACGCCATGTTATTCTTATAAAGCAGAACCCTTCTAGGAGCCATGCAAGGGGGACATGTAAAGCCATGCATGTGAAGGCAAAAAACTTCTCGAGATCTCAGCTTTTTCATGTAAGGAATAGCTTTGTCTCTGCCCTTAGGGAAAATTTAGTATGAAGGGAAAAAAGTTCTGTCTCTTACTCTGGATCTTGAAAAAGAAAGATAAACAGTCAGAAACCTGCAGTGTATTAAATTCAGTGTGCACTGTTTGGCAAACTTCCAGAAAAATGTAGGAAAGCTGTAAACTGGTGGAGTTAGATATATCAGGTGAGATGTTTTCTGCATGGAGAGAGGAATTCATCTTTTTCCTCAGATACTTAGACTTCATGTGACTACTGTACCAGCAACTATCTCTTCTAAGAGACTGGGCTTGGGTTCCCCTTGAGGCTTGGCTTGGGTTCCCATGCAAACTTCCTAGTACCTGAGCACTGTGCAGCCCATGGAGGATTGTCTTGTTCCTGTTCATCATTAGCCAGACCTTCTTGCAACTCTATCCTTTGAATCAGTGCTCATGCTGGAGCTTCTGGATAGTTTATTTTTTAAAATGTAATTAATTAAAAATATTTATATTAAAGGGGGCTTGTAAGCAGTGATTTGACATTTTGAAAACCAGGACTGCAGGGGAATCTTTCAGTTTTGCCTTACATATCCACAGTAAAGAAAGGAAGTATGAAGGAGAACCTGAGAACCTGGCTGCAACAAGGGCAAGGGGAATGGCAGATGTGGCATGACTTGATGAGACCAGCCTGACACACATGAAAATGAGATTTGTCCTCCCTAAGTGCCACTACATTCCCTCTGAGGGAAGTACTTTTGCTTCAGCTAAAACCTGGTTGCGTTTACACTGCAAGCATCCATCGTTTTTGGCAAGCAGCCTACCTCACCAGCCTGCCCCTACCCACAGGGTCCAAAGCACTGCCAGCTCCTTGGCTTAGTGTTGTTTGAGATGGGCTCCTGACTCCCCAGCACGGCTTTGCTGAGAGTCCCGTGTCTCTTGCAAGCCTGCACTGGGGTTATGGGTGTTCCTCAGCAAGGCTCAGCATGGGCAGTTTTCACCATGAGGGTCAAACAGGGCAGCCATCATCTGACTGATGTTGCAGGTCCTCCAGTTCTGGTCCCCAAGCTCATCCAACGGCCCATCTGACTAGCTGAGACTGCAGATCCTCAGCAAAATGAGTGTGAGCTTATTCTTTCTCTTTTCACTCAAGAACGTGGGCCAAAGCTGCTTCTCTCAGCTCCTGTGGTGGACACTGATGCCACAACAGCAAACTGGGAGAAATTACCAGATCTTGTAGCCATGGGGAAGACAGAGTAAGTGTAATATTTTGGGTGTAACTGGATGGGGTCCAGATGTGCAAGCAGAGCTCATGGTAGAGAGCTCCTTCCTTTCACTATCCTCTCCCGCCTTGGTGTGCCTTTCTAGATGTCTTTTGACTCCTGTGCTGTATGTGCATCTGTAGTGTGACTCCCTGTACATGTCACATCCCTGTCCCAAATCTGCTTCCCATTTGCCTGGGATCAGATTCCCTGCTGTTTCTGGGGGACTTTCTCTGAGCTGCTCAGCCATGACCAGAGCCTGAGGCGCATTGGATGGCAGCTCGTGAGTCTCACACTGCAACAACTGACCACAAACTGAAAACCTCCCAGTGGAAGGCTGCTCTTTGGGAGTGTGTAATGCTCCTTTCCCCAAATTACTGGTTACTCAGTCACTTGTGCATAAACAGGAACTTTGTCCCCTGCTCCTTTCCAAGTTCTGGAAGGCCAGCAGCTGGCATGCAATCCTATCATCTTTGAAACAGCATCATCCCCAAAACATCAGAAATGTATGGATGGTGTCCTGGCTTTCCAGTAACCAGATTCACTTGCACTTTCACTGATGTTACTGTATACAGAGTCAAACCATCTACATTTTACACAAAATTGGAAGCTGGGGTTGCAGCTCTCTTTTGCTCACCTACAGCAGATGATCTGCCTGGCTCTACTATAAGCTCTGTGGGGCAGAGGCAGTAAGAATTTTGCAGTGATGAAGTCACATAGGGCCTGTTTCAATTAAAAATATTTATTTTCCTTACAGACATTGCCTACTCCTTACTGCTGATGGACTGTCTGAGAAACAGTTTGTGTCACTCTTTCAGGGACCCTCAGCAGAGGGTGCCAATCCCAGGGGTATTTGGGCCTTTCTAAGCAACCTTCAAGTGCTGTGTAAGTGGTTAAATGAATTTTCTCTCCTGTGTCTATGGGTCTGGAATAGAAATACTCCCAGTGTCCTATTCATTTTGTCTGAGACAAGGGCATGGGGGAAGTAGGTAGATTAGTTTATAATTCCTAACCAAGGTGCAGCTAGTGGGAAGATAATCCTTTTACCCTCCTGTTCCCTCTCTGCCTTCTCTCCTCCTCTTCAACCATCACTTTCCACCTCGACGTTTCCCCTGCTTCCATCATCTCTCACCTCGTCTGCCCTCACTCTCTCCTTTAAATATCCTTCTTCTCTCTTTTTCCACCCCCAATGCCTTTTTGCCTTCTAGCTTTGCCTCTGGTGAGCTCTCTGGGTGTGCCAAGCCACTGTCTCCTTGTTCAGCAGCAGCCTCTGCAGCTGCTCTGGCTTTCTTGGCTCTCTTGGCTTTCATTTCTTTTGGCATCCCCCTGAACACCCGGAGGTGGCAAACCTCAGAAAGACCCTCCAGCAGAGAGGTTTCTGACCCAGTGTTCCCTCAAAAGGAGAACTTCAGTTTCTCTTAGGGAGGTTTGGGGATGCTTTGTCAGCAGAGGGGATGGGGAGACCCAAGGCACTGCCCTGGGAAATCATTAACTCCCCATCTGAACTGAGCAAGGTGCTGTGAATGAAGTGTGTGAACACAATGCTTTTCATGGAATAACTTGCAGGGGATCACAGGACTTGTAGGGGGAAGAGACATGGACTAAAAAGGAGAGACAAACTCAGGAAGAGCTGAATATGCAGGAGAGAGACAAATAAACTCAAGCAAAGAGGGGCAGAGTCCTAATGAGACCTGTCATGGGAAGGTTTGAGAGTCAAAATGAACAGCAAAGAAGCTCTGAAGCTCTGGTTACGATAGATCTGTGGTGAGTGGTGGTGAAGAGTTTGAGGGGGAAGAAGAACAGATGGGCAGGACCCCTTCATCTCCCAGTTGTGACAGGCTGCTCTATTTAGAAGGTATTAATAGCAAGCAAACAAAAGGATGGCTTTTTTGGTTGTTTGTTTGGTTGGTTTTTTTGGTTTGTTTTGAATTTTTTGTGTGTTTGTGTATGTGTTGTTTTGGTTGGGAGCTCAGTTTGGTGTGAATTAAATATTTTACCTGCCCTACAAATTAGAAAAAAGGACTGCTCTTGTCCTTTGACAGTAGACCTGAGGCATCAGAGATGGATTTTGATTTTTAAAGCCAGAGAGTGTGTCTGTGGGAAACAAGGTAACTGAACAATATGGAGCTCAGAAATCCTCAACAGCCTCAGAGGCCTCTGTGATTGGGAGAGACCTCTTTCCAGCTGGTGTTTTGTTGTGAAAAAGTGGTAAGAAGTCAGCTTGATTTCAGGTCACTGCCAGGAAGAGACACAAAAGTGGAGGCAGTTCAGAGTAAGAATGACCAAAATGATGAGAAGTGGCTGAGCTAGCTTGGTTTCTGAACTGCAATTGAGAAAGTGAAGCCTGCCTGGCTTGGCCAAGTGACAATGAAGAGCTCAGAGTGACAATCAAGTTGCCACAGCTTCATGAATAGCTGGTAAATTGGTTGAGGCAGTGGCAAAGTCTTGATAAACCTCCAGATTGCTGAAGGGCGTAAATACCAAGGCTAAAGATAAAAAGGTTTTGGCCCTGGATCAGGTCCTGGCTCAGGCTATGGTTCTTTTTTGACTTTACTGTTGCAGATGGCCATCCTGAAAATGAGTCCACTGCACGCCTGTAGCTGCAACACAGGCTGAGCTTTACCTCACCACCATTGGAGGAAATATGAGAGCCCTTGTTTGGTGTCATTTCCTCTTCTTCGGATCCTGAGCTGTAATCAATATGTGCTGGCATTGCCTGTGAACTAGAAGCTTGAATGCAAATCCTTGAAGGGAACAGCAAAAAGCTCTTTTTTCAGAATGCTATAGCAGCACTGGGATTGAATGTTGAGCAGTGAAAGGATGGTCTTGGTACCCTACAGGACAGAGGAACAGGCTAACTCAGTTAAATAGGTTTCTTTCCTGATGTACCCTAGTGGATCAGCTGAGGGGATAGGCTAAATCTTTCTGAATAAAAGCATCCAGTCCTGTGCAAGCTCTCCATGAGTGATGCTGGCGTAACCTCCTAAGTGAGCCTTGGAGTTAAAATTGTCGTGATAAACTTGGAACAGATTGATCTACATTAAACTTTTGTTTCCGGATGTGTGGAGTCTCAGGCAGATGTCACACTGTTCATTATGCTTAGAACACATTTTCAAGATCTCCTTCCAAATCACAAGGGCAAGAAATGTCAAAAGCAATCAAACCAAACTTCCAACATAATCACCTGACTCCAGGAGATGGGGCTCTAGACCTCAGCTGATAACAAAAGGATTTGTAAATAGCAAATGGTTCATTTTACAGCTGACCTAAATAACAGGCAAGATAATTGTTTCTGTTCTACAGACACTATTTTATTCCTCCAACCTGAAATGAAACAAGCCATTTTGATTTGGGATTTGTTTCTTTTGTTTTGGTGTTTTGGTTTGTTGTGTTTTTTTTTTTTGTGTTTGTTTTTTTTTTTTTTTTTTTTTTTTTTTTTTTTGTAAAAATGCTAATTAACAAAAAACAGAGAAATTTCAGAATGAAAGAAATAATTTGTGAATGCAAAGCCAAAGTTATATGGGAGCATATTTTATACACATGTTGTTTCCAAAATGTAAAAACAGAATTTTGGATGGGGGTGTCTAGGTGGAGTGGTGCAGGGCTGGTGGGGCATGATATTTTTTCCTCTCAAGTTGGACTTAATTACTTCAGTGATTTCTACTCTTGAATCTCCAGCAAATTCCTTTCTGCAGGCTCATTGCATGATATTCCCAAAGGGAAGTCTAGATCCTTTTTTCTAAAGTGTGCCTGAGCTGGGAAAGATGATGCACATATCTGTCACTATCTTGTCTCCCACTCAGAAACTTACAGGGCTGTCTTTTCTCTCACCAGAAGATCTGTCCTTCCTGGAATCTGGCCTTACTGTCTCATCCCAGCTGCCTTTCATCCATGGAGTGTGGGGCAGAACAAGCCTTGTAAACAAGGTGGTGATGCACTACAGGAGGAGAAGGCTGACCTTAAAATATTTGGATTTCCAAAGTGTCTATTCTAATGAGCTGAGCTAGCTGAAGCCATGGGGCAGAGAGCAGTGTCACCATATTCAGCTGTCTTGCAAACAGCCTGCAGCCAACCTTCTCAGGGAGGACAGAAATCAGAAAACAGCCACCACCATCACAAAGAGAAAAAAATAAGTGTCCTGTCCTGCACAAGTGAAATTTATGGGAAAAATAGAATGATGCTGCTCTACAGATGGTAGGTCAATAAAATGGGCTTTACCCAGTCTCAAATCTTTGGTATTTTAATGTATTTCCTGATTCTGTGAGTTACAGCTGCCCTGTTGCACATATATGCACAGAGCTCTTAATGCTGTAGGGGAGAGATGGAGCAGTATTTATCTCCTCATTCCCAATCTCCCCTTTATCTTTGTTTTAAAGGTTTGATTCAGCTTTGTGAAGTCTGCCTTGCTGCAAGTCAAAGTAAAAGCATGCCCTGAAAGAGGAAGACATTCGTATTTATTTTAGTTAATTGCTTGTTTGCATAATTACTCATTCCGAAATCTAACTTACAATAAAATCTTCCCTTCCATCAATGCAGCCATTGTTACAGCTTCCAGCATGTCTGCTCCAGCAGTCATTTGCTAGAGCTGGGAAAGCTGCTTTGTAAATGTGAGCTTTACAGTCTGGCTCTGAGGGTCAGCACGTCTGACCCACAGAAACCAGGTCAGAGAGCTTCCCAATCAGCTCGAGACCCACTTCTCTTCCAAGTCCCTCACCATAATTCACTGTAATAAAGAAGGAGTAAGGGGATGATGATGAGGATTTGAGGTTGCTGAGTGTAAAACAAGAGTGGCTTTTATAGTTAAGCATCTGTTTTTTTACTTTGCCATCTCTGCTGTAGGTGTATGGAAATGTGTGTCCCTACATATTAAAAGCTAAACAAATCAGAACACTGCTCAAATGCAGAAGAATAGTGACTTGGAAGATGTTCTTTATGTTCTTTTTTTTTGTGTATGTGTGTGTGTGGCTTTTTTGGTTTGTTTGTGAGTTTGTTATTTTGGTTTGAGTCAGTTTCTTTTTTTTTTTTTGTTTTAGTTGGTTTTTTTTTTTTTTTTTTTTTTTTTTGGTAGTTTTTTGGGGCTTTTTAGTTGGTTTTGTTTTTGTTGGGTTGGTTGGTTTTTGTTTTTGGTGGTTTTTGGGTTTTTTTTTGCGTGTTTTTTTAGGTGTGGGATTTTTTTTTTTTTTTTGTGGGGTTTTTTTTTAGTTTTTTGGTATTGTTTTGTTTTGTTTTTTGCTGTTGTTTTGTTTTATTTTTTTGTAAATATGCCCAAACAGGGGAAGAATATTGTAAAAACCTGCTTGGACCTGTGGGGCTTTGGGAGCCTTTGGCAGCACATACAGTGAACCACAGTGCTTCAAGAGAGAGATTTTTCCCCAGTACTGAAGAAACACATAGACTCTGTTTTTAATGTCCAGTCCAAGTCAATGATGAAATGGTGTGTCCTGTCAGGCTAAGATGACAGCAGAGGGCAGGGAATGCAGCCTACAAAATTAAAATTAAAGCAAACAAAAGGTTTTCTAAGCTTCTTTGGACATCATGTTAGCCTTTCACCCATTCCCAGCTATGAGGTGTGACCCTGCCTGAATTGGCAGGGTCTGCCAAAGGATCAGGTTCTGACCCCGTTTATTTTGGCCGTGGCTATCGTAAACCCAGGGGCAGAGCTGGAAGTCTTCCCTCACCCCAAGCACCCTTTGGGATACACCCTTCCTGGCTGAGCTGAGCCAGACTGGCAGGAGGCAGCATTTATGGATGTATATCTGAGACCTAGGGACAGCCCAAGCTCTGCTTGTTTTCTAAACGTGGCCAGAGGGTGTCTTGGAAAGCCAACAAGTCTCCCAAACTCGATGAGATGAAGGCTGTGGCAAGCAAGACACAGTCAGGTCCCTGGATCTGGCCTTCAGATGAGGAGGTGGATCATGCTGAGGGATCTGAGATTTTACATTGGTGATAGCTGTAGCTGCTCTCATTTTGTGATCTGTTCTTTTTTCCCTGGGGCCTGTGACTTTCCTTGCTGGCAATATGCAACACCCTGGTGGCCTCCCACTTCTCTTCTGTCAAAGATACCTGTCTGAGAGGAAAGCTGGATGAGATGGCAGAACAGTTTGCTTTGTGATGAGTTCCAATGTGCCTGGACTGGGAACTGGATATGGCAAATGCATTGTCCAAGCAGAAAAGGAGAGAACAACATCTAGGGGTCTGGTTGGATGTCCCTCAGGATGTGCCTGGAGTTTTACAGTGGTTGTCTCTTAACTGGAAGAGGTGGCTGCTATCTCCTAGGGAGTTTCTGCCCCCATAGTTCCCAACATCTCTTCCAAACGTGTGGGTATCCCAAGGAGGAGCCAGCGCCTGCAGCAGCGTGGGAGGGGGAGGAGGGAGAGGAGAAGAAGCCCTGTGTCCTTGTAAGCGTAACAGTTTAGTCTTTGCTCTCAGGGACACAAGCTGGCAGTTGGCTTTGTAGTAACCCACATGACAACAGGAATAACATCAGGCGTAATTAGATGAAATGATGGTATAAGTTCAACTCTTTCCCCCCAAAGCACCCAGCCCCCTCAACCCATTTTGAAACAATGCACCTTTTGTGGACTCCAAGTAGCTTTTAAAAACACAATTGATTTCTTTCTTCCCCATCACAAAAAAGAGTTTGCTGCTAGGAGAAGGAAAGTTGAAATGTCTCAGGCAGGATGGAGAATGAAGCAGGGAGGGGATGGGATACCTCATCCCTCCCAGCTTCTTCTGATGTCCTCTTCCAGACCCCCCTTACCTACCACCACCCACGAGATAATCATTGTTCTTTGTTACTGCTGCTTTAAATGCTCTCCCTTTCCACCCCTGCAACCCAAAACAGTATCCCCTATTGTATTGGTGTAAGAAGTATACATGATGTAGTCATGATTCTGCCTTTTTTTGAGGCCTTGTCAGGTTATGGATGATTGATCATTCTTCATCCACCCGATGAAGTCCATCAAAGACTAGTACAACATTTTCCTCTCTGTCTCCTAAGTGTGACTTGGCTGAGAGGACTACTGTGCTGGATTTGAATGGAAATTATCTAAGTGTGTGGCTCCAGCTCCCCCTGCTAGCTCCCCTCTCTTAAAAAAATAGGACTGAAATGTAATCAGATTTACTTTAATGAGGGAGGACTGAGAAAATGCATCCCATGAAAAAGAACTTTGTGGGCAATCCAGGTCCCACACCATAAACAAAATCAAGTCACTCTATATTAGTGTAGAGAAAGCCTCAACAGAGGAGAACCCCTGTTTATACCCCCTCCTTATCACAGCTTTCTAGCCAGCCCATTAAACTGCTTTGTACCCACTCCTGTGCCACCTCCCCATGTAGATGCACGTGTACATGACTCCTGGGTAACAGAGTTGGACATGTAAAGGCAGCACCAGGGCTAAAATGGACCAGACTCTGGTCCATTTTAGATTTAGATGGTTTTGAGTCCTTTGCTGAAATATGAGTCATTTTAAAACTAGTAAGCTAGGAACTGTGGGGGTTTTATTGGTTTGGCTGTCTGGTTTTTGAGCATCTTTAAGGCATTTAGACATGAAGTGTGATGCCAACCACTGCAGCATTATTAACATTTTAATGTTTGAAGACTGCATGTGACTGTGTAATGCCATATTTATATATGTGGGTGCATGTAATGTTGATAACTGAAATTGGTTTATAGCTCTATCTAGTTAGATTCTTTTAAAGGCCCCAGTGAGATACCCAGGCAATCAATTTTGAAGACTTGCAGTGCAGTCATGCAAATAAAACTTGGAAACAGTGGAGTCTGACAAAGCAGTCCTGAGAATTATGGATATAAAATTTTTTCCAGAAGTGATCCAATAGCTGTACATGTACAAAAACCAGGACCAAAAATTATATCCTCAGAATAGTCCTTTTTTCAGTGCTCCTAATTTTGGTATATCCATCCATGTTCTTTCCTCAAGCAGGACAGTTATTACCTGTGCAAAAAATACTTGCCCCCAAACTTTAATCCCAAACTGGTGCATATGAATTTTAGTACTGACTCAAAAAAATTGAAACAGAATTTTTGGAAAGCTGTATTTTTCCTTTTGCTCATGTAGGATTTGATTTTGCCACCCTAAAATTTCTGTCAGGTTTCAGGCTAAGAAAAGATTGTTACAGAAATTTTAATGTTGTGGCAACAGGGGATTGTTCATAAACTCTGTTGCAAACATAACTACTTGGTTAACTGTTGACCAAATAGTACCCAGAAAGTATATTTTATTGACTGTGAATTCATTAATAGTTAACTGGTGTGCAGACATTGAAACAATGTGCTGATTCTTCATATTGAATCCTATCTCAGGCAAATACAATAAGATGCCATGGTCTGTTGCTTTCTCAGCTCAACATTGCTGAGTGTTGATGTCAGGGAAAAGTCTTACTCAGTTAACAGCATTCCTAGAGCACTCTGTGGAACTGAGGGAGCCACAGAAAACTTAGAGGTTTCATTGAGATACACAAGCTGAACCTGCAAAACATCATGGCACAAAAACCCCAACCAAACAAAAACCCCAACACAAACAGAAAAAAAAAAAAAAAAAAAAAAAAAAAAAAAAAAAAAAAAAAAAAAAGAAATAAACCAAAAGGAAAAAGGTGATTGGGCTTCAGAGCTAAAAAATGTCAGAGGGGTTCCCAGGGCAGTAACATGCACCTTGGGGAAAGACATGCAGACAAAAGATCAAACTTTCTGCTCCACTGCAAAGCAAGGGTTTCCTGCTATGAAGTGTTACCTCTGCCAGAAAGGTTCCTTGGGTACCTTTTAGATGGTTACCTAGCTATATGTTTGGTTATCTATTTATATGATTAGTTTTTGCTCCTGCAACCCATAGCTCTTAATTTTTTAGCTTTCTTTCCTTGAAGTGTGGTGAGTAATTTTTAAGCTTTATTGCCTTGCGAGGCAGAGAGAAAATGAATTCAGGTCTCTGAAAATTCAAGTCTCTGAAGAGATTTGGAAATGGTGTTTGGTGTTGGATGTCACTGCTACTCATAAAAGACTTTGGCTTCTAAATGCTGGCATACCCAGGAACACAGGCAAAAATGTTTAGTTTTGAGTCCTATTGAACTCCAGGAGGACAAACACTCTGTATCTGTTGAGGGCCATGATCATTGCCATAAGATTAACTAGAAAGGAAAAGCACATGGCAGCCAGCCAGGAAACACAACTATCAGAAGGTAAACAGGCATAATCAACCAGGGACTCCAGAAAGCTGCATTATTAGCAGAATAAAATATATGACCCCATCTGAAGGCCTTCTCTCTTAGAAGGATGTATCTAAACAGAAAACAATTATTTAGGGCTAAGAAGTATTGTTAAGGCCATAGATAAAGCCAAGAAATAGGGCCAGCCTTGGTTGTGATGGTACACTGAGAATAGTGCCTTTGAAAGACCAGAGAGTGCATTTCTGCTCATGCCAGCTCCTAACGAGAGACATACTGACCATCCCTGTCTTTTTCTGGAAAAACTAATTGCTGGGGGGGTTGGTTTGGTTTGTTTGTTTATTTTGATTTGGGGTTTGTGTTTGTTTTTTTGTTATTGTTGTTTTGGCTTGTTTTTTCTTCTGGCAAGGGATATACGATAGCGAGGACAGTAGGATTTTCCATCACTGCTTCTGAGATTGTCCATGTTGGTCTTGCTCTGTTTCTTTGCTAATCATACTCCACTGGTCAGACCACTTCAGCAGAAATATTTGTATTTGGTATTGATAGATTTTTGTCCTACTGTTTAACAAATTGATTTATATATGTATGTACCTGTTGGCACCCCAATGCCTGTAACTGAAAACACTGTACTCCATTTGCCAGTGCTGTGTATAATTATCTCTTATCCATTTTGAGCCTGCCATCTGCAAACAGCCAGGACATGTTTCCAATTCACGAAATTCTGTTTTACCTCCTCAGTCATGCTCATGGAGTTGCACTTAATCATGCATGGGTTTTTTTGTGTAGCCTTGAAAATGAAGCAGGAGTATGAAAGACAGTGACAAACCACTTTTTGCCTACCAAAAAAGTAAACTTCTGTCCTTGTTTTAATATAGTTGCTCTTTCTATAAAAGATCAAGTGTACTTGAGAGACTGACAGTCTGTCAAATTTTCACTAGCAAATGAAGGAATTGTAAAGATTCTGTAGCTTGATGTAGCTGCTTTGCTCTTCCAAGCAAGTCTGTCTCTGACTTATTTGCAGAGCAGTTAGTCTTGCATTCTCTTCTTTGGAACAGGTGATAGGTAGGCTGATCCAAGGTATCAGCAGACCTTCTTCAGCACACCGGGGTGGCTGTGTTGTACTGACAGGCTCTGGTCTAATCTTGTGAATGTTCATATGCTGTGGGGCTGGCCATTACATTTACAATCCAATACTGTAGATGTAATTAATAAACAATTGCATCTAATGTTGGCTGCATTATTGAAAACAATCTGCAACAATCACACTATATACCTGACATGAAATTATTAAAAAAGCATATTAATTCACTGTGCATTTCAGATTTTTTGATTATGAGAGAAAGGCAAAGGATTTTTCTTTATCTACAGTTATAAAATCATTATGGTATCCATACCCTGGTGTAATACTGTGGGTTGGAACAAACTATGCCTTCTACTTTGACTTTAAATATCAGATGCTTTGGGCTGTTTGAAATGTTGGGGTTTTTTTTAGTAGTTACTTTGATATTTCCTGGCCATATTGAGACCTAAGTGCAATATGGATGATGTTTTATGTTGCAAAACCATGTGACTGCATCATATTTGCATTCTATGTATAAAGACCAACCAATGTGGCTAACATATTGGAATCTGTGCAGCTCAAGGTTTTCACATCTAGATCTGGAAATCAGGATGGTGGCACAGGCCTGGGAACAGCTGCAGCTCTATAATGCATTGTTCTGCCTACCTAGCTCCAGATCAGTAGTCTGAACTTTTTGCTGTGGAGTCTGCCCCATTTGATAATCTGCCCAAACATCCTCTTGAAAGTGACATATCCTGATTCTGGAAGACCTTCCCAGGAAAGTTTCAGCAGAGAGGAAATGGGAGAATAGAACATCTCATAAACTCCCTATGACTCCAGAACAAGGCCCAGAGGCTATCATTACTGAGATGCATACTGCTAGCATCAGTTCCAAAAGAGGATCTCAATTTATTGTGTGTTGGGAGTTTCTAGGGTCAGCTCCATCCTGCTATGTGGTATAACAATGTGTCAGTTGCACAATAGGAATAACCTCACAGTATTCATATGTCACATCAACAAGAGAGAAAAAAAAATACTCTTGTAGTTACAGGGTGGTTTGCTTTTTCTGACATTTAATTCTTACATGGCAGGCATCAGTGCTTTAATGGGTGAGACTTTTGGACTGAAAACAAAATCATTAATAGAAAACAGTTACGAGCCTGTACTTCCTATCTAAACTTCCCTATTTCTTTCTCTTTTTTTCTCCCCTTTTATCGTCATGTCATGTCAGAGATGATTATAAGAGACAGGCTTTATAGCATTACATGGGTGGGCTTTGGACTATTGAGCTTCTGTTCTAGAGATCACAGACCTCAGTTTCACTGTCTTTGCTCTATCCCTAACAAAGTGAAAATACTGAAGTGACATCCCACAGGTAAATATTTTAGCCTTGAGTCTAAGTTCATGTATTCTGAGACAGAAGGAAAGAAAGGATTGTGTTTCACAGTCACAGACCAATCACAAAGCAGTTTCTATTGTGATGGAAAACTAAATAGCAAATGTGACCCTTGCCTTTCAATTACCCAGTATGTCATAGTGGCTGATCTCTAAAGATAACCTATGTTCCAGGCACCATCTGATACAGAACAGGACCACCCAATAGAGAGGACACCCAGCAGGCAGGTCTGCCAGGCTGCTGCTGTCCAGTTACAGAGATACTGAAAGCAAAAATGGTGACAAACAGGCAGTGCCATTAGCAGCACAACAGGAAATGCTCAGAGATGAAGAGAGAGGCTGGAATATAGGAAGGAGACAAGGGCTTACATAATCATATTTAGGCAACCAAAAACCCATAGCAACACCTTCCCCTATGTCCCACTAAATTTTTAGTTCCAGAGGTGTCTGGGAGCACTGTGTAAAGTGAAATCAAACCCTATCAATTTAACATGTGGCATGAGCAGAGAGGAGAGTTAAGTCCTACCACTAACACCCTTATCAGGTTTCAGACTAAGAGGGTGATTCTCACCCTTGCTCTCCTACCTTCTACATGGATCTAGGAGTACCATTACAGGAGGTAAGTGTTGTATTTGGACCCTGACAGCCTTCTCTGTCATGTATTGTGGCATAGAAACAGGCTTGAAACACTGCATGACAGACAGCTCTACTTTCTGGGAAGAGCCTGATATAAAACCTGATTCACAATGAACAGAGCTGAATGCATTTTGTTCCTTGTTTTTTTGTTTTATTCTTAAAATGTGGTGTCAGAGACCTTTTTGGTGCACACTGATGTGTTCTGGGTTGTCCAGGACTGGGAGGATTTATTAGAATGAGAGAAGTAAATGGTTAAGATTTGTCTTAGAGTAGCAGTTAAACCTTAGTCTGTAAAACTGCCTCATAAATCTCTGGAAATCCTTGGCTGTTAATCCTTTGCTCAGATGATCATTGTGAATAGTATACATTCCTTTAATTGTCATTATCCAGGAAAGGCCATTTTTGCTGCTGGGAGAATGGTTCTCAAGTTCATCTAACTACATGTGATTGGAGCAGGGTGGTGATAGATTGGAGCAGACTAGAAAGATTGGAGCATGCTAGTGATTTACCTTCTCCATAAATTGAAACCACTGCTGGGGGATGCAGGATGCCAGAAGGGGATGGTGGAACTGATTACTCAAAATTAAGTAAAAATCTGAATTTCCTCCTCTATTTAGGCCTTCCCCACATGGAATAGAGGATACATGAGCAGATCTCATCCTCTTTGCTTCACAGGAACTGCCAATAGAAATTCCTTAGCTCTGTGAGGAATACAGTCTGGGGCCTTGTGAATCATGAGGTCACTGGAATAGAACAATCATGTCAGGCATCTCCAAATCCTCCTGGTCACAAGGAGTGAACTTAATAAAACACTTGTTTAACTAACAGCAACTGAGAAGTCATGAGCAAGTGAATTCCCCATCACTTCCTCTTGTCACCTGTGATCTATCAACCTCAGGAGGTTCAGAAGTTCATTCATAACCTGCAAAAGAGCAAGACTGTGGGCCCAGGCACATGTGGTAGCTCATCAGCTCTGAGCCCTTTCTCTTCATCCTTGGCCAGTGGCACTTCATATTCAGACAAAGGTCTCCAAGGAGTGACAAGGCAAGGCTGTGGCCCAGGTTAGTGCCACACTGAGCTGCTTGCCTTGGCATGGATCTGAAAGATGTTGCTCTGGGTTACCCGTGGGTCTTCTCTGATGAGGCAGGAGAGGGCTGTGCTGGGTGTGTGAGAGATGGAATTGTGCCCGCTGCAACTCATTCAAGCTACATTTTTGTTCAGAAGTCACACTATGGCCCATGCTCTTCCAGACAATTGCAACAGGAAAGCCCTGCCCATCAACTCTCACTCAATTTCTCCTTCCTTCCCTCACCCCAGATTGGGCACCACTGCCTGAGAGCAGTGGGAACATGCTTACGTGGATATCCTGTCAGGACAGCTCATGCTGTGCCCCACCAAGGTCACAGGGAAGGCATCAGCCACTCCACAAAGCTTTTGCAGCACTGGTGGAGTCCCTGAGGGTCAGGCAGGGTCAGAGCACAGATGGGGCTCCTATCCCATTCCTGTTCAAACACCCAGCAGGTGACTGTTAGTTTTCAGTTTTGGTCTTTTGGCTGCTCCATCCCTGTGTGTTTGAGTATGTGTTATGTGTGTAGGGAGGGGAGTAATGCTGATGTTTTTCAGAACAACTCATTTTCCTGCCTTGTTTTTTTCTTTTTTCTTTTTTTTTCACTTTTCATAGCATTATTTCTCCATTAATATTCCTGAAAGCCAAGCTCTAGTCCAATGGGTTCTCATGATTAAAGATTAAATGCTGCAGAGGAGATGACAGTCCTCACATGTGCCAATGAGTCAGTGAATTCTTTTGTGAAGCCTAAGTCCATCCAGATGTTGACCTCAGCTCTGATGCTATGTTCTTTCCTTATTTTCCTCTAACATTGCTGGGTCTATTTAAGATGAGTATGACGTGACCATCAATGAGGAAAGACAGGCTCTCTAAGAGGGTAAAATGCTTTCCTTCTTTCTACAGTAGGATTGTGAAGCTCTTTCCACTGCTGTAATTCTTGGCTGTTGCCTTAAAAATGCTTGTGTTACAAATATTATTGCTCATTTGGTGCTATTTGCATTACGCAGGCCTAAATGCCTAAAGGCAATCTAAGTATCTTTCAATGGGTCTAATTTGGATTTTCAGGCTTTTTCTACGTGTGACTACACTGGTAAACAGAGAGTACAGAAAAGCAAAGACCTGTCTGCATGTGACTGCTAGAAATGTTCTGCTTTCACAGTCTAAACCCAGTATTTTTATTAAATAAAAAGCAAGAAAATAATATTCTGCCCACTTAGATTTCCCCAGAAATTTTATAGTTTCTTTACTTTTCTTTGTAATCCATTTCTTAGAAACTGTACTCTGAATTGCACTTTTGTGCAGTTGCTGGTCTAGGTATTTCCTTGCTGAGAATCAGGGCAGCTCCATCATCTTCCCCTGCAGGCTGTATTGCAGCAGGCAGGGAAGTGCACTGCTCCTGAAGGTCACTTGTGACGGGACCAGAGGCAGGCATGGAGCACTATAACCCACAGGTTTTAGTGGGGCTCCAACAGAGGAAATGAGGATAGTGCCAAATGAATCATGTTCTAGGCTTTTCCTTTGCCTTCCCCACCCCTCTGGGTGACACAAGCCATTTTTTCATGATGCACATCAGCAGAACTGGATATTTTTTCTAGGACTTTACTTTAAACAGATTTCTGGAATCTGATCTTCAGAAACATTTCCTCTGCCAAGTCCGCTCCCAGATTTGGTACATTTTCTTAAGTGGTACTTTGCTTTCCTGTTGTGGGATTCAGCCTGGAGATGCAGGGACTATAAATGGGGATTTCCTAATCTCAGCCTGTCCAGTTACATCCAGCAAAATGGAGCTTTCAGGAAGTTCCTCTCCAGCTGTCATAACATACCCACACCATACTGACCTGCCACAGTGTTGTTTCCTGTTGAGATATAACTGGTCAGCTGATGAGGGGGGCTTTAGGATGGGATCAGAGTGAGCAGAGCAGTGCACCTCTGGCGCTGTTTAGTCTGCATACCCTCATTCCTTTGGCACTGGGATTTGCCTATTTTTGGTTAGGGCACCAGGCCCTTAGTTACAGATGCTTCACACCTGGTTGCCCATGAACACACATGAATCCTAGGCCTGCTGCTCACCTCCTGGCCCCTTTTCCAAGTCCCAGTGACTTTCACTCCCTGTTCCAAGCCTTCACATTTCTGTGCTTGCACCAGGCATTGCTTCCCTGAGCATCAGAGGCACAGCCACTTCTGCATGTGCAGCTTTCTGGTCTTGGAGGTAACTTTGGCCCCTTCCACAAACTGCCCCAAACACTGCCCTTTAAGTAGAGG
Organism: Aegithalos caudatus; assembly: GCA_013389925.1. NCBI lineage: Eukaryota > Metazoa > Chordata > Aves > Passeriformes > Aegithalidae > Aegithalos > Aegithalos caudatus. The sequence continues at coordinate 107,292 of WEIU01008335.1, forward strand.
TAGGGTAGGAAACTGCCAAGGGCAGAGACAGCTGCAAAATGTCAATTCTGACCAGATGCAAACCAGGATTCAAGTCTCTAGAGCCTCTCTGTCAGGCTCCTTCCACCTGATTGTGCTGAATATGCCTGAAGGCAGCTGTCAATAGCCTGGAGTGCCAGCAACTTGATGCCCATGATGCACTTAAACTGGCATCTCCCTGTTTAGTTTCCTCTATAAAACTCTTATTTCTACTCTCTACTTTTCTCTCCCTCTTGCTCTTTCTTTTTGTTTGTTTTTTCATGATCTCTGCCAAAAATACATTGATTTACTTGTAACAAATCATGCCAGGATCAGAACAGCCATATCTGAATTTATGGTCCAATTTTCAAACAGAGTAATTTCCTGCTATTTTCCTGCCTCCTGAGTCAGAACAGTATATTTCTACATACTGCCAGGCATGGACAATTCTTATTTAGAGATGAAGCCATTCCAAACCAGAGCCAGAATGCCTTTCAAAGGCCAAGTCTTTCAGCTCTTATTCAGGATTTTAATTGTAATGGTCCAGACACGTGTTTTCTCACGGCCTGCACATTACAGCTCTCATGCTCTTCTTGATTGCATTTCAGAGATGCAAAAAGAGTGATGGAGGTTACTTTGCAGTGCTTTTCAGAGGTGGTGTTGGGATGAGTTTGAGTTATTTGTTTATGAGATTAGTTTATATAGTGCTGCTGCAGAGCTGGTAACAATTTTCATTATGTGCTTGCTGGCTGTAGAGCACCTTCAAAAGGGATCTGCTCTATCTCATGGCAGAAAGCAGCACAGGTATGAAAGGAACTCCAAATGCTTTAAAAGGCGGCAAGCACACAAACAGACTTTGTCCTCTTTCTCAACAACCCACCTTGACAGCACTGGTTTGATAATCAGCAGCTTCTGTGCATTAAGCCAGCTCCATCTGGCTTAGTGACTCAGGGATATAAGGCAGGAGGGAGGGCTTCTTCCAGTCAACACTTTGACTGCTTATTTTCATTCTCAGAGGCCCATATCACATCTGGAGTTTTCCCAGTCATGGGTTTTGGTTTTGGATTCACAGTGTGAGAGCATAGGGAGGGTTATTTTACCATCCAGAATTTCCAGTAGTGGACTGTGACATTCAAAATTAAAATAAAACAAACAAACAAAATTGCCATCCTTCCTGCAACGCGTCATCTGCTCTTAGGAATACAAGAAAAAGAACCACAAAAACAACCACCAACAAAAAAAATCATCATTAACTTCACAAAATTCCACAGGTACAGGCAATACAGCAGCCTGATGTTCTAAGTGAGTATGAAGTAAATATAGTCTTGCAGACATATAAGTTAAGATTTCCAAACAGTAAGCTCCAATTTCCTCATTGGAAGAAAACACATTAAAGGACATTCACAATTTAATACATTCAGTGCTGACCCAGATCAAACTGGTGTTCTGTGCAATCTCTGATGAAAGGCAAAGCAAAGGAGGACCTGGAGGACCTCCAAGGAACTAGATATGAGACATCCTCTCAAACAAAGTTCATCTAAGGGAAAGCCCCAGATCCATGCCAGATGGTAATATAGGAAAGAAGGAATTAACTTGCTTAAGGGGTCCTTCTAAAGGAAGGGATGGTATAGGATGGGGAAGAAACTCAGCCTGTCTATACCCTTTTCTTGATTAGAGCAAGAGGTGCTCTCCCACAATCTTTTATTTTACTTAGGGTGTTTTATGAAGTCTTCCAGATGCTTCTGTATCTCTTTTCTCACTGTCTCCTTTCCAGGAGTGGTGATCTGCAGTTCTCAGGGAAGACTCAGCACCATATTGGTCATCAGCCCCTGACAACAGGTAGGCTGTGGACCTTTGGATTTTCCTACTGACCTAATTTTTCAAGGTTGCATTTTCTACCTCTGGTGGTTTCAGGCTTGATCTTAAAATAACTTTACCTCGCAGTGATTCACCCACATCTAAGGGTTGGGTTCCTTGGCCTCTTCTGAGCCTGGGTGTGTTTTCATTGCTCCTCACTGATGACTACTCAATTTACCCCCAGGAGGCCCTTTTGGCCATGTTCTGATAATTTTTTTGTGCTCTGGTCATATTGAAATGTATTTCACACCCAATATCTGTCAACAAGGGGAGAGAGCTGAGGATATCATGACAAGCTTTGACTTGGAAAGGTTTAGTATTAGGTGCTTATGTATTTTCAAAAAACAGGTACAACTCTGTATTGCCATGGTGACATAGCCCTTCTCAATTCTCCTAAGCAGTGGAAATTAGGGGACTTATTGGCCAAAGAAGGAAAGTATGGACCCAGGGGCCTGGGAGATGACACATACTTCGTGAGTTTTTTAGCCTATTTAGTCCAGGGAGAGAAAATATCATTCAAAAATTGCTAGCTACTGATATCCAAGATCAGGATTTAGATTCACAAAAAAAAAAAAAAAAAAAAAAAAAAAAAAAAAAAAAAAAAAAAAAAATCAGTACAACAAACACCAGTCCTCTGGTTTGCTGAGTTTTTTTCTCTGTGTGGTTATTTCCAACCTATATTCTGTTTGCTAAGCAAGAAAGGAGGACCTTCCTCTTTTTTAGCAAACATGTATTGTTGAACAAGATTAAAATTCAGTAATCAGTGAATTTTAAACCAGACACGCCCACAACTCCCCCTCAAAAAATCTACCTCCCTTGCAGGCAGACTAGAGGATGAGCCTGTTTTATTTTTTCTTACACCCTGATATTGGCTGGCTTCAAACACCTTGTCCAGTATTGCAAAGTTACAGGATGTAATGTTACCACATATCCTGAATTTAGGTTTGGTGGAAACAAAGGCTCTATGTCATTCTATTGGGGAATTCACCAGTATTCCTGCCAGCTCATCATCTTCCTAATGTTGCCAAGTAGTAAGTGATTAATTGCCATGAGACAGAAAAGAAAAAAATATCACAAGATACAACAGAAAAAGAAACATTTTGGAAATGAGCTTGTACAAGATACATTTGCTTGCACTTTGATATTTGAATCCTTTTTGTTCACGTCATCAGACATTTGACAGAAGTTCTGATGTTTGTGTGCATGCCTAGTTTATAATGAAAAGAAAGACTATCTGGTAACAGTGAGAAGTTCAGGGGCAGAGGATTTAAGGAAAACAGCAGCTATCACCGGAATTGATAACCTGCATTTCCTCTAAAACAGAAATGCCTAAACTGTGGGTCATGGCTGGTGTCTTAGGCCAGGTCACCAGGTTCATGTTTTCAGCTGAGATTGATTTAAGAAGGTATGAAAAATCATATAGGAACTGATACCAGCTACTGGTCCCAAATCACTCATTGATACCAAGCTGTGAGCTGCATGTAGGACTAGAGGGATCACTACCATGACTTTGGCATCATCTCTCCTTTCCTCCAATGACACAGCCTGAGTACCCTGTCAGAGTAAAGCTGGGAAAAGCTAGAGAGAGCATGCATGGGCAGGAGGGTTTGCTTGGCCCTGAGTAATTCTGTGTTAGCTCCTTCTTAAAAATATTCCTCAGAAGCAAATTTATCTGCCAAGTTTTAGCATGGTATGAAATATGTCCAGCCACATAACCCTCCACCTCATTCCAAAAATGGAGAGCGACTAAGAAAAGAGCAACTCAGGTTTAGCTATTGCAACACAGAGGTCCTGGATGCCAGTCAGCCAGGGGCAGACTGTGATTTTACCATTAAGTTTCAGCTGCAGAGATCCCTCCCGTGCTGAGAACTGGGAAGGATGTATGTGGGAAGGGAAAAGAAAGGAGAACAGCTAATGTAGAGGGCAAAGGGGGTGACAGCATGGGAAAAGAAGGATGCTGGAGAAGGATGGAGAGAAGTGAAGCCTTTCAACCCCTCACCAGAAGTGGCACCTGTCCCAATCTTGGACTCACTTGTGTTTCAGTGGCTTGTCTTACTGCCATGGCTTTGGGAAAAGAGCCTGTTTACAGGAAAACAAGCTGGCTGTGCTTCCCACAGCCTTGCCGTGCTGGGGTGGAGGCAGAAGCTGACTCTTCTTGCTGCTGAGAAAACTCCAGCTTCTAGGGGTGTGTGAATGCTGCAATTCACTTCTTCCCAACCCTAGCTCCTTCCCTCGGTGCTGACACTTCCCCACCCCAGCCTCAGCCACAAGGGTGTTTGCAGGGTTTGTGGTTCCTGAAAGGGCTGAAGGACCCCTGGAAGCTGCTGGGCCAATGTTGTGGCTCAATCTGTGGGGACAGATCCCTGCCTGGTTTTACCATCCCTTGCATCCTTAGGCTTCACTGAAGATGTTTAATGAACAGATTTCCTGTAATAGATGGCAGCAATGACAAGAAAAATAAGATGTTGCACCACATCTTGGCAGGAGTGGCTCAGGACAGTTCAGGCAGCTGTCTGTCCTGTCCCAGCTCTCTCCCTCTGTTCCCATGCACACTTGCTTACGGGTCATGCTGAGGGCTGAAGAAAAAGCTGTGCACTGTCTTCTTTAGTAGCAGGCACAGAGGTTATCATTCCAGTCTTGAAAACCAAGGCTGCAAACAAGGAAAAGGCTCCCCTTTTTTTGACATATTTTGGTAGAAATTAGTATTTAAAATACATCATATTTGTTCTATTGGCCTCTTCCCTACCTCCCTCGCAGCTTGTAAAACTCCCGCTGTCTCCCTTCCTTTTCAGGCCAACGCTTGGCTCGTTTCTCCCAGCGCTGCATTCCCGTCACCCTGTCCCTGCGGCTGCTAACCCACCTCCTAAAGCTTAAAGAGGAGCTTGTGGGCCAGCTCCTGTCCCAGTCCTCGCTGCGGCTGTTGCTTGCCTTGTATACAGCAGCGTGTGTTGGATGGAGCTCCTGCTCCTGATGAACAGAGGGTGCCAAACCACATGAATCTGGGGCTTGGCAAAGTCCAGCTGCTTTCAGCCGGAGAGGCAGGGAACGCCGAGGGCAGCAGCCCCGGCACAGTGGGTTTGTCACCAGCAAGGAGGGGCTGGTCCTGGAAAAAGGGAGATGTCCCGGTTAGTCATCGCCCACCCGCTGGTAGCTGGGAGGCACTCTCGTAGCATCTGCTGCTCAGCGAGGCACAGACAGGGTCAGCAGTGGGGAGGGCTGATCCCTGAAGAGCAAAGGGCCACTGCTCCAACCCAGCTACACATTCTCCGCTCCCCACAAGCCATGGGGCCGCTGCCAAGAGTCAGCAGTCAATAAGCCTAATGCTGTCATGATGTTTATCCAGTGCATGTTTAAAGACATCAGGGATGGCAATTGCTTGCACACTGCAGTCTGTGGCTGTGCAAAAGGTGTGGGACACTGACAGGAGGAAAAGGGTGTCTGGGATGACAGTCCATATCTGCTTTTTGTATGGCTTGCCATAGCTCCACACTCCAGGTATTTCCAAGAGTTTCAGTTTTAATAACGAACAAAAAACATTGAAAGGACATTGGATTTGCTTAAAAATACATAAAATGTATGTATACACAAAAAGAGCTTTCTAAAAGTGAAGGACAACAAAAAAGGATCAAAAAGTTTCTCAGGTATCGCATAAATGTATTCAACAGGCAAGAGGTACATGAATAGGATGTTGTTTTTCACAAGCTGTTGTCATGTTTCTCACTTGTATCTCCCAAATACACTTTGGAAACATCTTTCTGAGGAAATGGAGAAAGCTTTGGGTAAGAGTTCACAGAGACAAAGCAAATGGATTCTTTAGGAATTTACCTTCAGTAAGGATTGATGGAAAACTGACTTAAGAAACCAGCTGCCTGTCCGGGATTTCTGGGCCACTTCTACTTCAGCTGTCCATAGATAAGGTCTCCAGAGCAGAGATATCTCTGTGATAACTGCAACAATACTAGTAACAGCCAAAAATGAGCTAATTGGAAGTTCAAGTGATGGCCTGGAGAACAGCTCTACAAGTTTTGATCTCCCTATCATGTTTTACCCCTGATGGGAAAAAAAAAAAGTGGAAAACAAATGTCCTAAGACAAAAGGAGTGTGGACCTCATCGCTAAAGCCCAGCACTTGCATCTTGCCTGGGGATTACACTTGTGCATTGAACTGTACAGGTTGCAGATGCCTGCCAATGTCTGTCTCTGCTTCCCCTTCACCTCCATTTCACAAAAGAAGGTCTACAGTACTCCCTTTTATTTGAAGACCTTTAAAAATCCCACAGAATGTTCCATGGCTGCAGACCTAAGCCATCCTTCCCTTGGGAAATGGCGAGGTAGGTTGTATGTAACCCTGGCAAGACACATTGTCCTACAGTCTCCTAACTTTGACCCTTTCATATATCCTTTTATTGCCCACAAGAAAAACAGACTCATAAAATGCAACTCATTAAATGCCCACGCATTGTGAGACACTACTACTAAGCCTCTGCTGTTAAGGCTTTCAAATTTCACATGGTATTAAAAAGTTTACAGGACACTTGGTCCTCTTTAATATTGCAAAACAACCTTTTGGGTCATTTGTGCTGTAAACTAGCAGTGAAAGTGAACCAAACAAAACCAGATTTTATTGTAATCCATGTTACTAGGAGTTGTACTTTAACACTTCAAGACTTGGCCCGAAGGTAAAGAAGCAGTAGCTTTTACAGACTTTTTTCCAGCAGAGAGAGAGGTTGGCAAGGTACAGAATGAAATAATCCAAAGAATGCCACCCCAAATGCACTGAATCCCATGGAGAATTTGATGCAGATTGCTTAGAAATCTCATGTCATTTTTTCTGCCAAAGTGCAGATCAGGCAAAGTGAGGGAAAGGTCCTTCTAATTTAGTCCTAAGGATCCCATTTTGAGGCAGTTTACCAGTATCAAAAGAGACAGCATTTTCCTTTTCTGTTCTAAAAAAGTTGAGGCAGGCACTACAAATCTCCTTTCCACGCAAGAAAATTCATCTTGGGTACCACAGATTTATCTGAATCTCATGTAGTCCAGGGCTTTTCTGCAAAAACTCTTCAAAAGCTTTATTTGTATGATCAAGGACATGTAATGTTATCATAGCTGGAAAAAGAACTTCAAAACAGATACAATCTAGCAATGTAATCTGAAAACCTGTGGGTTTTTTCACTTCATCAGCTGATTTCAATGCCTTTCTGACTCGATTTTGTGTGGGCAAGAAAATGGTGAAAACAATTCTAGGACATTTGTAAGGGACTTGGCTCATATAAATGCAAGATTTGAAAAATCTCTTGAAAGCCACCATTAGAAACCATCAGGGAAGAAGATCATTCCTACCCACTAGCTCTTCCATATGGAGTTTTATGATCATAGGAAGGGTTAGCCAAGAAAAGTAACCAGAAAAATTGATTTGACGTGGGGCAAAAAGTGGTATTGCAAGAAGTTTTTGAGTCACCACTAAGTGCTGGAGATCTGAAATCTGTGCAACGTGACCATGAGTGGATCTATTCTTCATTCAGTGTCATTACTTGAAAAGCAGGGCTCTACTTGCTGGCTTGTGTCAAAACAGGCATTAAGCAGCTTGATGCCTTAAATGCTGTGATAGCTCAGGTCATCAAAGGCTGCTGAGAAATCCGTGCCCAAGGCTTTGGGGGTCTGTCAGCACAGCAGCCATCAGCTCCTGCCCACGACAGAGGATGTACAGCAGAAGGTACACAAAACATCCACGTTCCTGGGTGTGGTCCTGGATTGATTTGGGACCAGTACATCTGAGCAGGTGGGAGACAGGCTGTGGTGTAAATGGTGGTGTACATGCCTCCAATTGTCTGAGCTTGTGACCTAAGGTCAGTCATGGGAATACTACAGAGATACTGTTTATAAACTTGAGGAACTTGGTGACCGAAGTCAATGATCTGTCTGTGTGAATGTACCAACCATTCATATTCTGTCCAGTACATACCTAATGAAACTGTATAACTCTGGAACAAACAAAGCCCTAAGTCATCCTGCTTCATAACAATTAAAAAAATCTTGGTAGAGTGTTAAAAATATTTGTGGCATTTATGTTGCTGAAGAAAACAGAAAATGGGATCTTCTACTGCCCTCATATCCATAGAGTTCAGGGCTGCTACATTAACTAGGTTTCTGGGTTTTATTAGTATTAGTTAAGCATGTGTAAGATGATCCAAAAGACACAATGCAGTTCCTGACCTCAGATTCCATTAAAAAAATTGGAGAGGGAATCACAATGAGAAGATCAGAAGAAATAAAGTTTGCTTTAGGAGTGGAAGGATTTATGCTGTAGCCTGGCATTTTATTGTCTGTGTTCAGCTCTGCTGGGAGGTTGTCATTGGTTTGTGCCAATGCCACAGAGCCTGTGCTAGTCCCAGAAGGACTTTGATAGGGAAATATATGGGAACTTGACATTCTGAGTCAAGGAGGTTGATCTTTGGCTGTAGAGAAGGAAAAGATCAAGGAACTGGAAAGAAAAAAAGGAAAGTGGCAAGTGGGAAATCTTGCTTAGGGTTTCAGCAATTCCCAAACTTGAAACAAATGATGGCAGTTTTTCCCTAATTTCCACTGGCAGCACCTCAGAAGGGTTTTGCATTTTTGGCATGAGGGATAAGTCTCAAGTAGAGTCTTTATTTCATAGCCCGCTTCATCTGCTCACTGCTACCACGGAGCTCCAGAAAACTTTTAGGTTGTGTTTTTTTCCTAGAGCACCCAGGTTTTTTTACATCTGGAGCAGTTGGGCTAATCAGAATGTTTGGATATTTAAGAAATCCTTCTGAGAGGTACTGGCTGGTGATGTAAAGGAGACTGATGATCTGGGTTAGATCAGTGTACCTGTAGGTATTGCCATTTTTTATAGATGGAGGGAAAATGTAATGTGATATCTCAAAGACTGGAAGTCAGGTGTAAGCCAAAAATCAGTACTCTAAAATCTTTACTCCCAGTGTTGCTTTTTAGGCACAAAACTGTACTTCAGAAAAGGTGATAAAGATCAGTGCTTTGGTTATTTTTTTCCAGTACTCTCATATTGGGACCCTCTCTTTGTGCTTCAGGTATGATGAAATAACTTCAGGGGTGATGAATACCCCTATGCTGTATCACAGTCTGAGACCTATGTGCCAAGCATCCCTGCCCTACAGGAGGTGATGGCTCACACTCACACATTTAGTGTCTTTTTCTTTGTACTGTAAAAAAAAAATATGAAAGCATTAAAATAAATGAATAAATGCATTAAAAAATCAGAGTCATGGTTCAATGGAATAATTCAGCAACAGCATAAAGAAAAGATAATTTCAGGTGACACCCATACAGGACATGTTCTCAAACTTGAAAGTACAGGCTTACTCAGGGATGAGCCCAAAAATATACATGGGGGATATGAGATGGAAGCAGCTATTCTGCAAGAAAGTGTGAGAACCTTCTCCTGAGGAACCCTTACCCCACATCTACATGAGCACAAAGGAGAAAATTTAGGCCTGGAGGTGTTGCCAGAAGAGTAACATACCTTATGTAAAGCACATTACAATAGCAAATGCTGAGTGAGCAAGAATCTCTCTCTAGTAGCAGTGGGAACCCCCTCCTGCTTTATTTTGTGAAGTATCTTTCATATCTTCTGCCAAAGACTTTAGGCGACATCAAGTTTTGCAAGAAGACGAGTAATAATAGAGCCAGAACTTGGTTCAGACTGCCAATAAGGAGTCGCTGTAGCCTGGAACAGTGAAAGGTCATCCACAAAGACATGAACACACATTTTTTTTGCCCCAGATTCTGGACCAAGTGTTCTGAGGAAGAAGCAAACAGTTGGGCTGGGTCCAAAGCATGAGGAGAACTTGTAATTAATCTTTTTGTAATTCTTTTCCCACCCTAAATCTTCCACATTTCCTGCCTTGCTTAACTCTTTCCAAAGTATCCTCCTGCAATGCCACAGTTTCTGAGGCTTGATGCAGAACAGATACAGGCCAGATGGTCCCCTGAATGCCACCCTTAGGCACCTCTTATGGGTGACTGGTTTTTGGTGTCACAATTGCCACTTTCCAAGAGTGTTTAAAGTTTGGTCTGAAAAATTAGTCTTGCCCTTGAGCTTCAATAATTGCCTGACAATAATTTTTTTTTTTTTCATCTTTGCTGGGCAGTGGAATACCAACTTCTTACACAGCTGCACATTTTTAGGAACAGGTTCAGCAAGGTGGTACAATAAAGTTCACCAGCAAGCAGCCATACACAAAAACCTGTCTTTAGGGGTACCCAGCAGGCTCTCTGTGAATCACAGAGTGTTTTGAATTAAAAGAAGTGTAAACATATTTCCACGTTTAGAATTGAATCTCATTTGCTTTCCTTTGTAGCAATGAAGTTGGAGTTTCTGTTCATTTTCTCACCTTTCTCTGAACCTCTCTCTCTTCCCAGAGTTGGGACATTAGCAAAGGAGACACAAGACAGCATCTCCCCCACTACAGCATGGATGGCTGCCACATGCTTCTCAGGTTAGGAGTTCTGCTAGGAAGGAAGGAAGGAAGGAAGGAAGGAAGGAAGGAAGGAAGACAAGAGAAAAGAGAACAGAGAAAAGAGAAAAAAGAGAAAAGAGAAAAAAGAGAAAAAAGAGAAAGAAGAAAGAAGAAAGAAGAAAAGAAAGAAGAGCCTGTTTTGATTTGAATTGTAACCACACCTGTAGCTCCCCAAAGGCAGTGAGCCAAACAGCCAGGGGTGCAGCAGGCTCATCTCTTCAGTTTGTCCCTTTCGGTGGTTTTGGGCATTTTAAACCTTTTCCAAATCCAGATGTACTTGCAGTGCTGGAACCAGAAAACTCTGAAGATGTGGAGTGAGGCTGTGCTTACCAGGCTCAGGATCAGCTGCTTTTATATCTCCACAGAGCTGAGCTTTTTATAGCTAAGAATGGGGAGAAGTGACCAGTCCTTGCTGTCCAGGAGGGGCCATCACCTGGTGCCTCCATGTCAGTGGTGTAAAGAGGGAGAGTACTACTCCACCACACTTGCCCTTCTCCCTATCCCATGGCTCTTCGAGAGCAAACTAGCTATAAGCAGTCAACTTCACATTTTTTAGATGTATATATGTCAGTTTCTAAAGCATTTGTCTCTACCTTGTGTCTATTTAGATTAACATCTGGACTAAACAGAACCTAGCTGCAAGAGGTCAAGAATTTATCAAATAATCCTTTTATTGTGCAAGGTGATGCTGTTTGTTTAGAGCAGGTACTGTCTCTGCTCTGAAGGAGAGAAAATTGGCCTCATTGCAGTTGGATGGTTTCTGGGGTGCACTTCAGAGGTTCTTTGGCAAGGCAGATGCATGCTTTAAGCATGCTGGAGGACCCCATGGCAACTGCAGGAGTGCATTCCACTGAAACAGAAGAGGAATGGATAGGCAAAAACCCTCTAGCTTTTCCTGTCCTTGAAAAGAAGTGTTCTCCTCTGCAGTAAAAATGGAAGCAGCAAAAAGTAAAAATTTTATCCTGATAAATAAAACAGAGAGAAGAAGGAACCGGTGGAATGACGTTGTTGGAAGCACCTTGTAAAGCTGTCTGTAGTATCCAGCCTTTACAGTGGAGGTCAAAGGCTTGATTTTTTACTACCTGTGTTTCTACTTGCCAAATCTCATCTTACTGACAGGTTTTTTAAGGTGAGAGGAGGATCTGAAGTGACAGATAATGTGACTCCCACCACCTCCATAAAGCCAGGGGAAAGGTCCCAGAAAGGAAAGTATGGCAGTTTATCTCAGAAGAGTGCAAAGAATTCAGTTTCCAAATTTCTATCTGTTCCTTCAGAGCAATTTAGCCTGTTTTTCTCTTGTTGCCTGCTGTTGATTTTTGTTGTTTGGTTTGGGTTTTTTTCTGTTTGCACCCAGTAAAATATTTTCAGTGAACTTGATGCACAGGTAAAGTTGTGTAGTCAAGTGATGAGTGTCTTTCCTGAAGACATCATCAGAAAAGAACCTTTTCTCTGCTTCTCAGCTATCCTGTGCCAGCTTTGTAAGGAACAGCTCAGGCTCATATGTGTGTTCATTCTGGATTTGGTATCCTGCTTCACACACCTACAACGAGAACCTGCTATCCTGGATCTAACACTGTTCTACTGCTATAGTGAAATAGTATTTGCAATGTCCCACCAAACAAGATTAAAATTGTTCTAGAAACTGTAATGGAGACTAGAACAACATTGGGCCTCTCTTCATAACAGATCCAAAATAATCCAAGGCCTGCTTATCTTTGGGGAAGTTCAGGTTCAAGTCAAAGACTGATACAAATTCTTCCATTGCTCTGTTAGACAAACCCAGGTAGTTCAGAGATGCTCAAGAAATTAAGTAACTTGGTTTTGGAAGCTAAATAAAGGTATGTTCTGACAATAGTCAAGAGCTATGAGCTATAGAGGTGATGCAGCAGAATTCTCTTCCTCATAATTTGGCAAAGAGGTTTTTATAGAACTGAACAGTTAGACTAGCCTGTTACCAAGCCCAGTAAATTCCTTTCTTGTAAGGATGGCACATTCCATAATGAATAGCTGAGATGATCTGTTCAATGAGCCATTTGCATAGTGCAGACTCTCTTTAAAATAAAAGCTGCTACAGGAGTTGTATCTATCATAACTCTTCTGAGCTATAAATACACATTAAATTATCAGTCAGGTGTTTTCTTAATAGCTGCACAGTATTCCTAACTTTGCACATAGGCATATTGTTTAACCCTTTCTTTTCTGCTTCTAGCAATTCATGATGCAGAAGGGAGGACCCACCCTGTTAGTCAAATTCTTCAGTTAGCAGTGCTGGAATACTGAGGAGTGGCCCAGGATAGGATGTGGAAAAGGCTACACTAAAAGAACCTTCTATCTGTTGATAGGCATTCTTGATACGTATCACCATGATGTAGAAGCTTGTGATGGTGAGTTTTAGTGACTTCTCTTCACCATTTTGAAATCTCCATGAATAACAGTGGCCCCAAATGTAATATCTGATCTGATTCTTCTCTCTCTCTCTCTCTGAGAAATCATGGAGTAGTGCTCTCTGCATGGGGCCTGTCTCTGGCATGGGTCTGAACAAATCGGAACCAAGGAAAGCAGAAGTACAACCATTGACAAGTGAAAAATAAAAGTCATCAGAATTGCAAATTGGTTTCTGAGGTTAGGGAATCTCCATGTGACTCTGGAAGATAATTTTTAACTTAAAAAAAAGCAGGGAATCATTTTTCTTTTTAAAAACTATTAATAAAAATACAGCTTACAGATGCACTATCTCATATTGACATGTAATTCTGAAGAAACAGAATGAGGATTTACTGGGTTGTATCTAGGGCTCCAAAGACAAACAATTTTGCAATATGTTGCTTTAAATTTTAATTTCTGCAGCCTACAGGCATTCTGCTAGGAAGATTGTCTAAAAATTTCAAAGGTGTATTTTGAGGACTGGTCACCAAAATCCAGAACTTAACACTGAAATAAAACTTGCTGACTCTTTCTAGCAATATTTATTAGAAATATTGTCACTTTCCAAACAAAATCTGATGCTCCCAGATGGATGTGGAAGGACTTGGGCTCCTTTTCCCATCTTCACTGGTTACTGCCAATAACCAGAAATCATTCTGGGAGGTGCTGTATTAGCCTTTCACCTTAAGAACACTCTTCTGCATAGAAACCCCCTTTCATTGCTTTGTTAGGGTGATTTGCACTGGAGTGTTAAAAAGAGCCATTCAGAGGGTCATGAATTTCACTCAAAGATCCTGCACATGGCACAGGTCTGACAGAAAGCTGTCAGAATGCACAGACTTGTACAAGAGCTGTGCAAATCCAGACTACAAAAACTCCAACATCTCTAAGAGCCTCCAATAACATTTCACTTCAAGGACCCCACATGCTCCTCAAAGCATGGCGCCCTAATCTCAGTTTGGCTATCAAATTCTACTGGTTGTGGTCCAGAATTGGAAATTCGAAGCCCCAGGATGAGTGTATGAGGCAATAGGCTTTCAGCCAACAAGTCTGGAAATCTGAAGCTATGCATTTTCAACTAGAAGTAGCCTGAGAATTCAGATATTTAATAACAATTATGAGAGTCTGTGAATTTCTGGTTTGGAAAAAAAACAAAAACAAGAATAACTTTCAAAACCATATTCAGGTGTGAAATTTACTATAGCAGGTGGTTGCCTCAGGTTGAGATTCCAGGTTTAGAGACAAACAATAGCCAATGCCAGTATTGTTTTGAGCAAGGAGAATACAACAACTAGGTCAGAAGGATTTTATTTCTCAACTTCAGATTAAATTAGAGCTGCTCCAAAACCACATTGCTTTAGAAGCGACAGATACATTTGCTCCTGCGAAAAGCCCAGTGTGAGTCTTGGCAGAGAGAAAGGGCTTTTGCTATGTCCATGAAAACATCTGCATGGGTTCCCTGGACCCTGAATGTGCAAGCAGTGGGGACCCAGCTGGTACTGAGAACAGAGCAGGGCAGGAGGGAAAATTAACATCCTCCTGGGATGGAAGGCAAATTGGTTTGCATGGCTCACACCAGCTTCACACTGACAAAGAGCACTAGCTGGAGCCCCAGAGTCACCAGAGAGCTTGTTTTTCACAAGGTCGTGCAAGGTTCACTCACATCCCTCTTGCCTGTTGAAACTGTGTTAGCCCTGTGCCTCTCTCGCTGTCTCTGTGCACATTTTCAATTGTTTAATAAGCAACTGTCAGTACTGAAGTGGAGTTGTTTTCACAGCTAGAAATGTATTTTCTGCTTGGGTTGTTCTCTTTTGAGTATGTCTAGTGCTGCTTATGTGACTTTTCTAGATGGAATTTCTCCACAATGGCTTCCTCAGGTTCTATCACAAATTTTGTCACAGAAGGCCTCTTCACATCTGAAATAAAATTCACACTTTGTAAATGACAGTAATAGTTTGCAGTATGCACCTCTAACAATGCGCTCTGCTCCAAAAAGTCTTCCTTTTAGGTTAAGAAAGGTGATTTGTTTCCTGTCACCACAAAAGATACCTGGACTCTGACCTTTTGGGTTGCTTTGGCTGGACTGTGAGAGAACTTGTTAAGTTTTTGCAAGGTATGGTAATGCCTATCAGCTGATGGGACAGTGCTAGAGTCAGTAAATCTAATTACTATGATCCTAAGGTGCTGATGACCATTCTCACTGCTGTCTTTTCTTGGCCACAGTTGTGGGGATTTATACAGACAGGGAAATTTTATTAAGAAGCCAGAGGAAGGAACCTTGTGGACCAGAACTAGACACATTCTGGATGAAGTGTTGTTCAATATTGCTTTGGAGCCAAAAAAATGTTGACTTGAACAATGCAAATGGAACATTGTGAGACTGTATAAAACCTGTCAGTCACTGAATCCTAAAAATCCACAGCACATCTTTATCTTCAGTGTTACTTGGAATTGTATCAAGGAGACTTTTTTCTCCTCTTTTTCTCTCTTTCATTCCATTTTTTTAAAACCTCAAGGTCAAACAAAACATATGCTTAAAAATAAAGCTTTATCAAGAGCGATGAGGACTAAAGGGCTTCCTATTTTTAGTAAGGGCAATCTAATCTAGGCAGAAGTTGTTCTGGGCCTCTCTCTCTTTTCCATGAAAGGTAGGGGCTCCTGGGATGGTTCCCAGGGCTTTCCATGGCTTCTGTTTTCAGATGCAACCCAAGCCACTGAGTTTTATTGAGCAAGTATCCTGGAAAATCCTGAGCAAAATGAGAGACAGCTGATAGTCCTAGAATACCAGTACTTTTAGTAAGGTCCTGCAGCTGTATCTCTCAGTTGTGAATTCTCATAGGCTTTGAGCCAAGCTCTTTTCCCCAATCCTCCCCCAGCTACTGATATGGTCCTTGACAGGGCAAAGCATCTGTCCAACTGAAAGCACAGAAACTGATTAAGTGCTTTCTTAATCAGGGCCTTGTAACTCATATTTGACTCTTGGCTTAGTCAAAGCCAGCTATTTCAGTAAAGTTAATGTGGAATTGGATGGAAATGGTAATGAGACAGAACTTTTCACTTCTAGGTCATCACTGAACAAATTTTCAGGAAGGAAAACCCTATAAAATTATTGCTTGAAGGCAGTCAAGAGTGCATTTGAAATGCTGAAGCACAAATATCTTGGCTGGTCTGACTGCTTTGTATTGCCAGTGTTATGGGAATTTGCTTGTGAGTTTACTATGCTGAGGCAAGAAAATTACTTTTGAAACACCCAACAGACAGCAGATATAAAGCCCTAAGATGGAAAAAAAAAAATAAAACATGGTTCTTCTTTTGTAACCAGGAGAAAAAAGAATTCCTCTCCCATTAGCCTGAGACTTTAAGCTATATCCCATATAGAATGAAAAATTACAGAAGAGGTCACTAAGAAATCTATCCAGTTGGTTCTGACCTGTAATGCCTGGATCTGTGGGGTCTGTGTGTTTTGCATCTTTTGGGAAGCTGAAGAAAAGAAGGCAAATCACCTGACTGTTAGGAGGATTGAAAGTACTTTACAGAAAACTAAAATGTTTTAGTGAGCAACAAAACTATCATCAGTGTGTTCGAACTTATTAAACACCCCCCCCAAAAAAAAACCAAACCAAAACAAAACAAATAAAGCCATATTTCTGTGTAACCTGATGGCTTCATGCTTGGGAAGGAACAATCATTAAGCAGAATGAGATATCCGGGAGTTCGGAAATAGAAGAGAGCCGAGCCAAGCCAAAGGCTGCAAACCACCGTTTTTATATTCTAATGCAAGAGTTAATCTCATCTAAGTTTGCAGGAGAATTTGCCATGCCTGGGTCATGTGGAAATCTGAAGCAGGCTGCCCTCCTTTCCATCTCTTCAGTGCTAAGCAATGAGCTGCATCCCCTGAAGTTTGGAGAGGAAATATACATAAAGCCTGTAAGTATTTATGAGAGCTATAAAAAAGAGCTTTGCGGTAGTTGACATGGGAAGTGATTAAAGTACCTTATAGGCAAAGATTGCAGAAAAGAGGGAGAAGTGATGCCAGAAGAGAATCTGGCAACAATCCCGAGGTAACGATAAGTGACTTTAAGAAGTTGGAGTTGTGGGAGGAAAAGCAAAAAAAAAAAAAAAAAAAAAAAAAAAAAAAAAAAAAAAAAAAAAAAAAAAANAAAAAAAAAAAAAAAAAAAAAAAAAAAAAAAAAAAAAAAAAATTAAATTGAAGCAGATTGCAAGACTTTTGGCCTTGGGGACTGAGCTACAGAGGCTGCTGATTGCTGGACTTGCAGTCACAAAAGGAAGGTGATGTCTCATCCTGCTTGTGACTCAGAATTTAGTGGTCAAAGCCCACAAAACAGCAGTTCATCAAGATTAACTTGAATCTGAAAGGACTCAATTTCCCAGGCATCTCAGCTTTCTCCATCTGTGTTTACACAAATGGGTCCTGGGTCTCTCTAGGGCTTAGCAAAAGCTGCTCTGCATAGAAACACACATGGGCTATGTTGCCAAGGGGGATCTCTCTGAATGACTTGTTTTCCCAGGCTGATTTTCCTTTTTTCCTACTTTTTTCTTTTTTTCCTGTTTAACAGGTGGAGCATGTGTTCAGACCTGTCCTTAGACATGACACAAGCATTTGCGGATGAAATGATACATCAGAAAACCATGCAGTTACCATGATCAGTAATGACTATAAAAGTCTACCTTGGGAATTTTGGACTCTTCATGTCCCAAATGATACTAAAATAGATTCTGATCAGAAGCCCTTGCAAATGGGGAGGAGCAAATGTACAGGCAAGGAGAATGGTGTGCAGAAAGGGAGAGCAATAGAAACATACAGACAAATATCAGAACTATCCAGTATATAGTTGTGAGTAAAGGGTACATTTACTGAAATTGGACCAGCTACAGGAGAAGAAAACAAGGGCTGAATTAATCAGGACATATTGAACAAATACTTTAGACACTAGCCTATGTCTTCCCCAAAACTCAATGGTCTGATACTTTGCTTTCGTCGGTATTTTAGTTTTGGTATTTCAACTGAACCAGTTGTCTTCTACTGCACTGCCATGTTACAAAGATGAAGTACAATAAAATGGAGTAAGCTCATTGATCTGTTAATATAGAGCACATATGGCTCGATAGGCAATTACATTTCTTATCTTTGGCACTTTTGTATTTTCTTCAGGTCACATTAAAGTCAGGAAGAACTTTGGGTGCTAAAGCATGCTGAGAATCAAAGTGTAGCTGTAGGTTCATGTTCAAATTCAAATATCAACCAGCTGGGTTCAGATCATCATCATATTGCAGGAACACATTTGGTAAACTTCTGCAGTGGTATTCTTTGAATCTGTAACTATTCATGATTTTTTATTATTTACCTAGATTGAATGAAAAGAAAATATGCTATTAAAAGTAGCAATAAAATAATTTTGATAAAATAATAAAAGAAGACAGTCTTGTACTTCAGAATTATCCAATATAAGTGGAAGAATAATCCAGGGGCTTGTGAAGGTACAAGATGAAATTCAATAAAGAGAAATGCAAGATACACTGTTCTATACTTAGGCAAGAACAATCAGATGTACAAATAAGGGATGTGAAGTAAGCGGTAGAGAAAGATCTGGAGCAATTGAGAATCATAAGCTGAAGAGAAGTCAGAATTAAGATTGCCATGAGAAAAGCAAACACCATACTGGGATATATAAACCAGACTACCATCTGCATGACATGGGATGTGACTTTTCTGTAGTACTGTCATCTCCAATTTTGGTCACTGTTGTTCAAGAAGGATGGAACTAGTTGAACAATGTCCAGAAAAGACCAGCAAGAATGATTAGAAGTCCAGAGAACATGACTGAGTAGGAGAGATTGAAATATGGGGGTTATTTAGTCTAGAGAAGATCAGCCTGGGGAGGGATATGATAACAGTCTTTAAATACATGAAGAGGAAGAGAACAATTTGTTCTTCATGTCCAGGGTGCAGAGGAGAAGGGTCAAAGTATAACAAGGGATGTGTAAGTTAGATTTCATGAAAAAAACTTTCCTAATAGGAAAGATAAATGAAGTCCTGAAATAGCCTTAGATTTGGACTTCATGGGAGATTTTTAGAGACAGGTTGGACATAGCATGTCTCAGGAATGAGAGAGGGAGGACAGGTTTTGTCTGTGGGCAGGCAGACAGAGTTGATGGCTCTGAAGAAAGCCACTTGCAGTTCTATTTTGTGCACTGTCTACAAACAACTGTGACAAGTTCTTGCTGAGATATCATAGTCACAATAATATGGAATTTCATAGGAGTAATGTGTAATTCAGGCTGGGGTTTTTGCCCTTCTGTGCCATCAAATGTCATAGTCACAACAAAAAAACCTAGGCATCTCCTCAGGTCTCCAAACTTATTGCACACACAAATTCATATACAAGTGGCCAAAATGCTTCCTTAACCCTTGGATAAATGAGACATTCAGCAAAGCAGTAAGTATCTGGACCATAATCCAAATGCCTCAACACAACCTGGATTTCTATTCATATTTGAAAAACATATACTACATTTTCATGATACTATGTTCTAGTAAGAATAAGAGTACAAGCTTAAATAGTGCAAGAAACCCATCTGCTTCTGGACAGAAAACTGTATTACCTGAGTCTTGGGAGATTCCAGAGACCATCTTCATGGGTTCCTATCTTAGTTTGCTAATATTGGAAGTGTCACCAGGCTATGGATAGGGTCCTGAAAGGTGCACAGTTTGTCAGCATTGCCCATGGTTGTGGTAGCCTGCATTCACCTTTGGGTTAAAAAAATCACGAGTTGGAAAGAAATTACTAAAGCCTTCACCTAGGGTCCCTGTCTGGGCATTTATTTGATTTATTCTATGGCAGTAATCTCTGTTGCTGTATTGCTATATTGCTATATTTAATGGTATATTCTGTATTAGAACCATTTGAAGGCATGCTGGAGACCTTTCAGGGTTGCTGGGACTTGGAGGCTGGTCCTTGCTGAGAGGTGTGGGTTTAGTTACTGCGTTGTTTCCTGAGTGGTGGGAAGCTCTAAGTCTGCAAGCATGTTCTTCGACCCCATTTGAGTCTGGTGCTTGCTCTCATTGATGCCAAATAACCTGGCATGGGGTGGAGGGAGCTTATTCCTGTGATTTACTGAGAATTTTTGTTTCCCCGGCAGCCACAGAAGACCCAGGTATGTCCCACCTTTGCCCACAGGAGCCTGCCACCCCCACAGCCTGTGTGCCACATGCTGCAGTGACCAGCTGTCACCCAATGCCTGCAGTGGAGGAGAGCAGACCTCCTGCCATCCCAGCATGGCTCAGGGAGGAGAAACCTCTCCCTGCCACTCCAAGTAGAAATAAGCTAAATTATGCTTCAGGTGAAGCGAGGAAGAAGGATGATTCAAGGCCTCTAAAGGCAAGCAGAAGTGAGCTGGTCCATGGGATAAGTTCAGATTTAATTTGCTCTTCTCTGTGGGCAGGGGGCAGCTGTGATGCACCGTTTTGTCACATGAGCCCAGGAAAGTGGTTTTGTCACTGTCAGTAATGAATGTCAGTTCTGTTATTACAGCCCCAGAAGGATAAAAAGACAGAATTTCTATGCACAGACAGCCAAAAATTTCCATAATTTCTCCTTTCCCCCCTTCTCTGTGCACCATCCTCCCTTGTGCTGCCAAAGAAAAGAGCCCCCCAGAGGTTACCCTCCGCCTTTCTTGAATTCACATGACTTTGCTGCTTCGGATCCTTCACCCCCCGTGTTTAACCGAGGTTATGAAAACCAAGCTGCTTGCTCTCTGTTTGTTTTCAGTGATCTTCTCTGTGTGCTGCCAGCAGCCAGAGCCATGGCCTTTCCCAATACAGGGCATCACAGTGAGCTCTGAGTGCACCCAGGGTTGACAGGAGAGGTGCAGAAGACAGCAGCCAAGTTGAGCTTATGTAAAAAAATAAGGTCAAGGCCTCACCAAGATTTACAGTGCTTTGTGTTCAAGGTACTTGTGGTTGAGCTTAGGTCATGTTTTTCTGGCTGCTCTGAGGCAGAGGCCAGCTGCAGGGGACAATGCAGGGACACAGTGGCTTTCAAAGAGCATGACCAGTCAGCTCTGCAGCAGCACTAGTCTGAACCCTGGATGCAAGAACCAGCAGCAGCTGGGATTTGCACTGGAGCAATTTCCATAATCCTTGGGCATGCTGCAGGTATGAAACCGTGGAATAATTCTGGTGGGCCAGCACTCAGGAAATGAATTGGGCAGTTGCCTACAACGAGGCAAATCCCCACTGCATTGGAAAGTGGCATTTCCAAATTGTCTTTAGGTGACTTAGAAACCTACACTCTATCTTCCTTGGCAGGCTCATGTCTATGAAGCATTTCTGTTGGGAAATAAGACTCTAAAACTTTTGACACTCAGAACTAAGTTAACTTAAATCCCACTGATTTTGGCTTTACTGGAACATAATTCCTTCTACAGCGGCTTTAAAAGGAGTCCTAGTGAGAAGGAACAGCGGGTGAAAAAGTCAGAACAAAAATTAGAAGGGCAATAGTTTATAGATGCATTGCAGGGTAAGATTAGAAATGTATCTATTTATCTCTGCTGTTTCACTGGCTTCTCTTTTGGTTTTGACTTTTGTGGAATATATTTAATCACTCTCAAATGTCAGAGCATGAATGTGGGTGATGCTGTCCCAGATGGCTAGCACAGAGCATGGGCTTCTCACACAAAGCAGGGGGACATGTGTGAACGCCCAGAGGACTTTCTGTGCTGATCCTATTTCGTGACTTCCTTTGAGACCACAAAGCAGTGCATGAGTCCTCCTTTGTACTTTCTTGTTCAGCTGTCTTGAAAGCTGGCTAGCACACATCCTAGGGAACATCCCTGAGGTTGGCTCTGTGCTCTAAGATACTTGTCTGCTATGGTAAGCAGGGCATCTCCACCAGGGAACATCTGGCTGGCGATGAATGGGACCATAGGGGGGAATTCACATAAGCTAGTCCTGAGCTGTAGCAGATACTCAGTTCTCCATGCAGCTGCACTGCACAAGAAATCAAGCTGAGCCTTGTATCTTGACATGTAGTTCAATGAAAGGAATCAAGTGAGCTTGCTATTCCTGAGCTGGTTATTGATTAGTGCTTTGTTCCTTCTTTGGGGGTGGGGAGTGGAGAGTCCAAAGCTCATAACAAAATTTTTCTATAGATTTGTGTCTCTATTCCTCACCAGACCACAGCCAGGCAGGCTGTGACCACTTTCCTGGGGAGCCTGTTCCCATGCCCAAACCACCTTCTGGTGAAACACCTTTTCCTGATGTCCAACCCAAATCTCCCCCGTCTCAGCTTCATGCTATTTCCTCAAGTCCTGTCAATGGTGATGAGAGAGAAGGGTGCTGTACTTGTCCCTCCTCTTCCCCTCATGAGAAAGTTCAGACTGTAGTGAAATGTTCCCTCAATCTCCTCTAGGATAAATGGACCAAGTGACCTCAGCTGCCCCTCAAACAACTTCCCCTCCAGGCCCTTACCATCCTTGTGGCCCTCCTTTGGATGCTTTGGACTTTTCAGGGGAATGTTGACATAACCAATCCATAATGCCAGTGGCCCATAGTAAGATATTTGCCTTTGCTGAAAAGCATCACTCCAGGCCAGGAATTTTGACCACAATGGGGCAAAACATTAAGAAATCTTCTGGTGCCACGTGAATGAGGCTGTTCTGCCAAAGCCAGAGATGGTACCTACTTTGATACAAAGATCAAGTCTTGATTTTTGTCTGTATTTCATTTAGCATGCTGGTACCAGTGCCAGTATGAACCTGTAGATATTACGGGAATGCAAATAAATCTTAAAAGTAGTTTTTGCATTTGTTCTTAGAGTCCTTCACGCTAAAGTTTTATTTCCTGCTGACTAGGAACTGTCCATAATAACTTTCTGCATTTCCTACATGAAAAATTTCACCCAGTTTTCAGTCAATTTAAATAATCTCTTCTTGACAGATAGAGGGATTGAAATGTAACAAATTTAAGTAATGAATATTCTACCTTTGCTACAACTGTTTTTGTCCCACTAAATATCCATGGACCAGGTAGGGAAGTCTTGGTTTACCTTAAATTCTTGGAATAGCTTTTGTAATAATGCTTTCTATGGTAGAGGTTCTCATCTGGTGAACTCACCATTCTGTCCTTGTTGTTATAGCCAACCTATCATCATCACCAACTTATATACTAGGAAAACCCCAAACTTTTTTGTTCTGAAGATGTTTTTGTGCTGTCTTGATTTGCCTTATAACTCTGTTTTCTTCTCTTGTAGCCAGCCTTGGAGAAAAAAAAAAAAAAAGTCCTTCTATGTACAGATAACAGTTTCTGTTTTAGCTCATGTAACAAAGGCTTGTGTTTTTGTTGTCATGGCTGCCTCATTTTGTTCCCATAGCACTGTCTGTGTATAAGTGGATGTGATTCATTACCTACAGACACAAGAACCTACACCCTGTCCTGCTGTTTGTACTCAAACTGCTTCCCTGTAATAGAACAAACAAATATTTCAGATTTGCCTCTTGGTGGGTTCAAGAAAATACCAAAGTTGTTTGGCTTTGATCCATCTCCAAGAACCTATCAATTGATTTACAAAAGCAGGGTTGACAAAGCCATGGAATATTCCATTGTGAGCAGCAGTCAATGCATGTTCTATATTTTAACGTAAACTGATGTCTTCCATTTCCTTGTTATACAAGGCAGCATCCACACATATGATCTTAAAGATTATTCAGAGGAAAAGCATAGGAACAGAGCATTCTTGTCATGACAAAAGAGCAAAATTTAACAAGTCTAAAATACCAGTATAGGGGGCGAATATGTCTTGCTGAAGTTTTTCTGTAATTCCTGAATGATTGGAGTGCTTGGTGTACTGACTGAGGAGCTTGGAGTACCACATGCAAAATCAAATAGCAAAACGCTAATTAAGTTTATATATTCTCTACCTAGCCCATGCAAAAAAAAACATGCCCTTTTGGATATTCTTTTTTAACAGAATCACAGAATCATCAGGGTTGAAAGAGACCCTCAGGATCATCTACTGCAACCACCAAGCCA
Organism: Aegithalos caudatus; assembly: GCA_013389925.1. Classification (NCBI taxonomy): domain Eukaryota; kingdom Metazoa; phylum Chordata; class Aves; order Passeriformes; family Aegithalidae; genus Aegithalos; species Aegithalos caudatus. The sequence goes on from WEIU01008335.1 coordinate 131,135, forward strand.
GCACCACCATAATCATCCCCTACCATATGCTCAAATGCCACATTCAGACACCTCTTCAACACGTCCAGATGCAGTGACTTCATCACCTCCCTGAGCAACTTATTCCAATGCCTGACCATTCTTTCCATGAAATTTTTTCTTCTAATATCTGATCCGAACCTTCCCTGGTGGAAATTAAGGCCATTTCCTCTCATTGTTTTGCTTGTGACATGACAGAAGAGACCAAACCCCACCTGTCTGCAATCTCCTTTCAGGGAGTTGTAGACAGCAATGTTGTCCCCCTTGAGACTCTCCTCCAGGCTATAAACCCCAGGGTCCCTCAGCTGTTCCTTACAGGATTTGTGTTCCTGACCTTTCACCAGCTCCACTGCCCTTCTTTGAACGTGCTTCAGCACTTCAGCATCTTTCTTGTAGTGAGGAGCCTAAAACTGATCACAGCACTCAAGGTATGCTGAGTACAGGGGACAGTTACTACCCTGGTCCTGCTGGCCACACTCTTGCTGATGAGGTCAAGCTGCCTTTGGCCTTCTTGGCCACCTCTTAGTTCATATCCAGCTGGCTGTCCACCAACACCACAAGTTTCTTTCTGCTGAGCAGCTCTCAAGCCACTCTTTCCCAGTCTTACAGCACAAACCCTGCCCTCTCCCCCAAGTTACTATAAAACATATTGCCTGCCAGAAGTTGTAGGTGTACACTTAGGTATCACCTGTGAATGTGATAAATAATATAAATTCCTTGAAATTCCCTTTTAAAATGTATAAATACACTAATCAGTACTAGAATCTCTTAGGATTGGAGCCTGTTTCATCAGCTCTCACAAGTATAAAACAGAACACTCAGTCTTCAAAGTGAAACCTCTTGCTTTGCCACTAAACCACCCCCACTCGAATTTCCTTCAGAATTCTTTTTTCTTTTTCCTACATCTTTTATTGCTGGTTCCTTTCTCCTCCCCATTTTCCTCAACATTCCAAGAGCAGAATTCCCTAAACATTTCTTCAGAATCTCACAATGTCAAAACTCTGAAGTCTGCCAAATTTAGTTTTCTTCTCATAAAAGGGAATTCCTCTTCCCTTCTTTCAAGCAATGTAACACATCCATTTGGTAGAATTAGCCACTGAAAAAATACCCTGACTCCAGCTTTTGAAGGAAATTAATTATATCCCTCCATGGAAGAACTCCCCCAAATGTACCATTGGAGACAAAGAAACTTGGGAAGATGTGTCATATTTCCCATATTTCCCTGCTTTGTCCTTTCTTCTATTTTGTGGCAATACACTCCATATGCTAACATTTTAGTGGAGGACTTTTCAGTCAAGTCGCCACAAGTATAACAAGGTATAATAAAGAGAAAGTAGGGAATAATTTAAAAGAGAGGGTATCTACATCATGTGGAAGGTTTAATTCAAGGTGTATATTTACCTGAAGAAAGAGTATTTCAAACAAGAATTAGATGAGAAGACTCTTAAGGGCTGTTTCAAGAGCAGCCTGTTTCAACTTCTCACGTAGGAAGTATTTCAGTTCCCCAAAACTGCTTCATGGCTTTCAGCTTTCATTGGCTGCTGTCTGGATAGATGCCAGCACAGAGGAGGAAAGGGAAAACATGTTCTTTTTCTTTCACTCCAGTTAGAAATCTGGTTTCAAGGAAAATATCTGCTCTGCCTTTCATCAAACTCAGTGTTGGGTCAGTTGATGTGTTAGGGCTTGGAGATATTCCATGCAGTGTTCTAACAACAGGGACTCATTACTCTGCCAGGAAGCCAAGTGTCCTCTGTGTGGCCTCGTGGGATGGGCAATTGTCAGGTGGCCTTTGCAGGAAAATGGTGTTTTCCTTTCCAGAGGTGGAGGTTTGGATTCTGCTCTACTTATCACAGGTAGGTTTCCCTTATGAGGTCAGAGTCCAGGACACTTCTCAGGAGCAGGCCATTCACAGCTCTGCAGCAAAGTAAACAGACAGGATCTGATCACAAACAGCTCATTATCTACTCCATTTTCTGAATCATCACATCCAGCTTGGAATGGGAATCCCTTCTAAGCTGGTTGTTTTTGGCAAATCAGACTATCCCTTGTGACCAGAAGTGACCGGTTTCTTCCCTTTATTCCCCCACACTCTGCTGAACATAATACAAGATACTTTCCAGTCTCCATTGTGGGTAAAGACAAGGAACCAAAGGGACTAGGAACTCTTTCCAGTGGCAGCCCTGCTGGAACAGAGCTCCAAGCAAAGCAATGTGGAGAAAGGACAGAAAACCTGTCATTTGGGCTGCTCCCTTTCAGAGTACTAACAGCAAAAAGGAGAGGCCAGATAATGACAATTTGGGGTGGGAGAGATGGGTAAGAAGCCGTGATGTGGGCTGGAGTGAATCCACTAGAGTGTTCAGAAGAGGCAGTTTTCAGTAGGATATTGAAATGCACTGCAATCTAGTAAACATGTGTGTGTCAGCAGCAAAGACTCTGGAGTACTCTGGGGATTTTCTTATTTCCTGGAGATTCTGACACAAAGAAAAAAACAATAGAGGAAAGAAGAAGAAGAGCTACATGCCAGTTTCTGTGCAAAACATGGGAAAACACACTTTGTATCAATGAAATATTTTATCTCTTCTGAAATAGGTCAACTTGTGTCACTCTTGAGTACTTTAAGGCATAAGACAGAACAGAAAATTCAAAATGAAGAGCTCTTTGAACAGGAGAATCCAAATGTTTCAAAGAATGCTAATTTTTATCTTTGTAGATTTTTCATTAAGACACAGCAACCACAAATGAACAGTGTGGCAAAGCCAAAAAGAAATGTGTAAACTTGCAAAAAAATCCCATGTGAAAAATTTTCTCTGGGGAAAAAAAAATTACATTTCCACAGTTTAAAAACATGAAAAAGTTGGGGACAGAGTGTTTTAATCATCCTTTGTGTATCTGGGAAAGTGGGTGTCAGCACCACTCTTTTTTCCCTTCTTGGATCCCAGTGGGTGCCACAAGAAACAATTTTCCTAGCCATGCTGAGAGGATATAAATAACACAGAGGAATTTCTACAGATTTGAAGCAAGTGCTCTATCATAATATGGACAATACCTCAGAGGTGCTGAAGTACTAACAAAATGAGAAGAGATTTAGGCCTGCTTATGGGTTTCTGAGTCAGAGATGAGCCAAGACTGCTCAATCTCATCCCAGGCAGGCAGGAGATCTGAGTCAGTGAGGGTGGTAGAAAGGAATGAGTACATCAGAGCCTCCCAATTGCACATGATGAACCAGTTGGAATATCAGCACAACTCAGCCTTTCCCTCCAAACACACAGAGATGCTTTATGCAGCTCTCACTGTGCAGGGGAGATGGTCTGTTCCCCGTTGGATACAGAGGAACAACATGAAAGTCCAGCATAAACATGCCTCTGTCAGAGCCATCGCTGCCCACCTCCTCCCCATCACTTACTCATCCCTCCCATGGGCAGCACTGGAGATGAAATAGCAGTGGAAAGCAGTAGACAGGCCTGCCCAAAAGGAAATTGAGCAGCTGCTGGAGCCTCAGAGTGACACTGGAGTAAATAGCTTGTGTCTGTAGTGACAGCAGCTTAATACATGGATCATCATGCATATGACAGGCACTGTGTCCCTTTGTGTTGTGGGCATATGGAAACCAACACATTCAATTAATCCCATGTTTCTGGACCATGTTGTTGTGTGTGTAGATCAATTCCAGAGGACATACTGGAAAGCCCTGGAGCAACCACTGCTGTCTTTCAAGGAGTACATCCAAGCCTCTTTGAAAATACTCAGTGGGGAATGTTTACTTCAGATATTGTCCTTCAATGCAAATTGCATTTCATCATGGGCCTGGGATAGTGGAGGGGAAAAAGGACTCCTTAGTGTAATGGACTCAGACTGAATTCCTAAAAGCCAAGCCCATATTTTGAAGCTGTAAGGAACCATCGCTGGCAACAGCAAAATGTGGATGACAATGGAAGGTATTGTAGGAAATACCTAGTGGGGAGAAGATGGCCTGAACAGCACAGTGAACTTCTGTAGGGATGGAACAAGAAGCATCACATCAAAGTAAAACTATAAATTATGCTTGGTGTAATAAATTACACTTTGGTCAGCCCAAAACAACCAAATCATCACAGAAACTATAACAACAATTTATTTCCTTCTTAAGGTCGTGTTACTCAGCAGCTGGCAAAGTGGAGGCCCTTTCTTGCAGCTCTGTTCCCCAGATACAGTCTTACTAACATTAACCTGTTTCCTACAAGATAGACTGAAAATCTTGAGGCTGCTCAGCCAGAATGTGCTAATTAGAAACTAAAGGGGCATTTTGCAAGGTATGAATCACTGTGCTTGGACAGTGAGTGATAGTACGCGTTGGCAGAAGGTATGCAAATTGACAGCAAAAAGTAATTTGAACCCACAGTATCTTCCCCCAAGTATTCTCAAATTCAGGAAGGTCAGTAGTGACAGAAATAGAAACCTCTCTTTGTATGATACATCTTCAGAAAAAGTGGAGTAGTCCAATATTGCAGTACACTTTCATGAAGATGAGGTGATTTCCTAGCTCAGGGACCACAGAGCCAGAGAACACATTCTGCATCCCACAAAGAGCAGACCCTCCCAGCCTGAAGACAAATGGATACACTACCCATTCAAGAGAGTGCCAAGCTAAATGGACAAGCTGCTGCAATGAAGACACCAAAGTCAGGAGGATTGATATGGAGATAAGAATGAAAGTTAAAATATACACACAAAAAGAAGCAACCAGTTGCCAAGACCAAAATAACCCCCCATCCTCTAGCCTTCACAGACAGAAATTCTACACATCAGGGTCAAGAGTTCCAACCAAGTAAAGAACAATCCTCTCAGATGAACTGATTCTCCAAAAATTTAGCACTGAATTGCCTGCAGATAGGTAAGTCAGTAGATGATGGTGAGAGCATGTCTTTCACTAGACAAATTAGGCCCTTTTTTCAGGGTCAATGACAGACCAAAAACACTGTCCAGTGCTCAGTAAAACCAGCTGGAGCTTTTCCATAGACTTCAATGGGGCAAGATTTCCAGTCTTGCTGTTGATCTGAACCATGTTCCTGGCAGATCCTCCCGGTCTCCAACCTGAAGCCCTCCTATACAAAGTAATCCACCAAACTTCTTTTTTGTTATTGCAGGCAACTAGCAGAAGACCAGGCCATGTAATCTATGACTTCTTTCCTGTAGGGACACCTTCATTATCCTGACCCAGATACCTCTGAATGTCCTATTTTCTCCTTGGTCAAAACCTTCTCCAAACTGATTCTCTAGATGTATATGGCCAGGTTCATCCAAATCCAGACAAGGAAAGAAACTGGTAGAGGCCTCCAGACACAACACAGTGTCGGGGCACATGGGCTGGGATGGTGTGCTTCACTAAATGGTGTTGGTAGAAGATGGAGAGAACAGTCTTTTTCCAGAAAATTCATGCCTCGTGTATAGGTCCAGCTCTTCCTGACAGAGCAGAGCAGAGCAGAGCAGGGCAGAGCAGAGCAGAGCCAGAAGAAAATGCTCATCCAGGCTGGGACTCACTGTTTCACCCACAGCCATCTTGGAACTGCTCTATTCCTTTCTATAACCTCACACAACACTGGCAACAAAGAGATAATCAGGAAGACAATGTCTTCATTTAGCGACTGATGGTTCCCCCTCCTTTCTGGTAAAGACCTAGGCTTGTGGTTGGAGGTCAGCTGGGATGCAAGGGCAGCCAAGTAGCTCTTTCAATCCACAATGGGATGGAGCAGCCATGTTAATAAAAGGGAGAAAGAGCTGTTTCCTCTGTGGCTGAAAAAGCTTGTAATTGACCTGGCAGAGCATGCAAACCCTGTTTTGCATGGGAAATGCTCTTTTTTCCCTTACACATGTGCTTCTTTGTAATACTGCTGGGGACTGCTATGCTGCTGTCTGCAGTGTCTAGCTCTTAATTAAGTGCAGCAGGGTCTGTTGACACAGTGGGACAGAGCAGGAGACTGCTGGTAAAGCCCTCACTGAAGACAGCTCAGACAGTGCAGCCAAACCTGGAGGAAAGTGAAACAGCTAAAACAGAGCCCCATCTCCCCACTCCACAGCATGATCAGAGCAGACTACAAAACCTGTCTCCAAATCTAACTACCCTTTTTGCTCCACCATTGACCTGGAAAGTGTCAGTGTCTCCCCAGATCAGGCTAAAAAAGAGTCTTATAAAGAGCTGAAAATCAAGGTGAACATTTACCTGCAAAAAGTGTTGTACCTGCTTGTATGACTTACACATCATGATAAACCATTTGCTGATCTCTCCTCCCATTTGTCCCAAGGCTTACTCAAACTCAGATCCAAAAAATCACGTCATATCTCAAGAAGAAAGTATTAGACATAGCAAACACGTGTATACAGAAATAGGACACAAGGATTCCAGCTAGTTTTGTAACTATGGTTTTGCTGATATTCAACATCAAGAAAAAGCTAAAGTGAACAAAACGCGGCATAACTGCTCCTAAATGCTCAGTATGTGTATGAATTACATGTTAAAAGTGCACTGGCTGTGTCAACCCAGCATTAGCTGCTCAATCACTTTTCCATGGTGGTGGCTGGTTCAAAGGAGGGGGGTCTAATATGTTTCTTGAATCAGTGTGTTAAAATTCAGTATTCATTAAAGCCTGCCTTTGCTGAATCTTTTAAATAGGGGAAAGGCAACACTGATTTGCTTCCAAATTCTTGTCAGAAATCTGATTTTTACCCATTTTTTCTTTGTCGGTGTTTTTTCTCTGGTGCATCATTGCTTCAGCTCTTCTCCTGTTTCTTTTATCTCCATCTGTCCCCAAACAGTACTGTTTGCCTGCTGCAAAATAGATCCAAGTATTGCCAATTTATTGCTTAAGTCTTTTTCTTCCTCTCTCTTTATAGTATACTGAGTCATATAAAAGAGACATGAGGGAATCTGCCTGCCTCAAGGCAAGATTGCCTTTGCTGAGATGATTTGTCTAACCTGCTATTAAAACCATTCAGAGATGGAGATTTCACAAGTGCCCTAGGCAATTCTATGGCCTAAAAATAGATTCCTGTTTATCAAATAGTCTGAAATGATAATCTGTAGCAAAGTATTATCTTATGCTCTACAGCACCAAGGCTGGGACAAGTGAAGAGGTCAAAATAATCTCCTGCCATCATTTCAGGGCCAAAAGAAGTCCTTAGAGCACAGTCTTCTGCACTTAGTCACAGCATGTCTCCTGGCAGCTCTGTGTTCTGAAGTTAAGATGGTTGAGCTGGTTCTGATATGTATATGCAGGGACCCACAGTAAACAAAAATCAGTATCTTTAGTTACTGAGATTACAGCTCTGAGTTGTGGCTACCTCCCTCCACACTCAGACACCTACAACCACACCCACACCTTCCTTGGAAATTATCTTGGATTTCAGCTCCAGAGGAGCAACTCTGGGACAAAATGAGATAGGTGTTTGGGAGAGGACTGGCTTTGTTTGTGGTTGGGATTACTTTTACCCCAGCATAGGAGAATAGAGATAGTCAGATGAAAGATTAAGAATAAAACTGAAGCATTTTCTGTCTCCAGTGTTACAGTGAACACAGATTTTTCCAGGTGAACACATTTCTAATGCCTCCCTGCATATCACACTGCTGGTTAAAAGCTCCAGCTTTCATGGGGCTTTGACCTTTGACTTTTCCATGGATCTTTGACCCTCATAGAAGTGTTGGGCTTTTTGGTGAGCATGAAACAAATCAGGGGTCATCCAAGGAAGTGTATACTCTGGTTGCATGTTCTAAGAGGCTATCAATCATCAGCTTTAATGTTCTGGACTCTTATCCCAAAAGAAGTTGAAACCAGATACATATTTTCTGTTAAATACCAATGACTCTAGCTCTTATGTAAATGAACTATGACTTGCTTAGCCCAGGCTCATGCAGCAGATCTAAAGGGCTCAGGAGCAACTTCTTAGTTGGTGCCTGAATGAAATATGGAACAGGATAAAATGAAAACAATCTCTATCCAGTTGACTGGTCATAGCTGTGGTTCTGGAATAATCAATAGAGCTGATCTAGGAGTGGAGGGTCTTATCTTTCTTCCCTACCCACTGAGTTGCTGGTGAATGTTATAATTTATTTGCTTGTACTGCTCTCTTCTCTGCTGTCTGCCAGCCACTCTGATCTTCAGGCAGAACATCAACAACTAATGACATGAACATATTCCCCAGAGGAATGCTGCTTCTCTTTTCTGCCTCTGGGCAGTCTGGAGGTCTACCTCGGACAGCAGGAAGCTCTTTGTCTGTGAACAGCCCAGCTCTAGAGGATGTGTTCAGTAGTGGACCTAGACAATGTGTGAACAATGAGATCACAACAAAACCTTAATTTAAAGGGGTTTTATTCCAACTCCATGTGCTTCAGGAGACTGGAGGGCAGTCCGTACTGTTCATGAACATACATCCATCTAAACAGAAGCTCTATGTACAGTAAAATATAATGGCCTTTGTTCTATAAGCTGTGCTTGTCTCCTTGGCAAAGCCACTTAACCCACACTCAAGGAGGGGCATGATTTCCTTTTGCTGACTTTCTACTTTCTGGCTATAGAATGGGTGTAGGTTTCTAAAATGAGGATGATTGACACTTTGCACAGATGCAGCCAGGCTCTAGAATCAGTGATGGTGGAGCCATCAATCCCAGTGGAGTTTTTCCCATTTACTTCAGCAGTAAGTTTGTCTTTCTATGCACATAGAGGCACAAATCCCAGACTGAATTCACCTGACTTCCCTTGTTCATAAATGAGCATGCATAAAGTGAATTTAGAGGAGTCAATGCATTTTTCTTTCCAGAATAAATAATTAGGTTGTATCACCTAAAAGACATGTCCAGAATTTAATGCTGTCTGTCTAGTAACAATTGTTACAGACGCTGTGGAATGGTTGGGTTATCTAAAATCACAAATAGAAGTTTCCATCCTAGAATTTCCTTTTGCAAACAGACACAAGATTCAATAGATAAAAACTAGAGAATGAAAGTTATCATTGTTATAAAAATAATCCACAATTCCAGTCCAGATCTTGCCATCAATGTTGTTAACTCTTCAGCCTCCTGTCCCAGCATGAAGGAAGTCAGATGGGAATATTTATGGCAGCTGTTAAGACGAGGCAAAAGGCGTCCAGCTGCAATTCTGAATGGCTTTTTGCAGCTGCACATGGCGGTGCTGAGACAGCCTTGATATGCTGCCTAGTGTTCCCAAATTAGCTCCCAGCAAAGAGCTTAAGCCTCTAAGCTGAATGATGGTGTCTCAGTGTTCTAACTTCTGCTTATCCTGGGAATTGAGGTAAATATGTCTGGCTGCTCGGACTGTGAAAAATACGATTTGCCATTGAAATGTGTCTGGCCTAATTATCTTGAAGCCAACATGCCTAGATCCAGAGCCACCTGATCCTCCTAAGGGTGTGATTTCAGACATATCCCCTTCCCCATGAAAGGGGAACTGAGGATCTGAGCCTCATAGAAGAAGCAGTGCAGCACCCTATGACTAATGCTGCTGGAAGAGGATCTTTGGTATCTGAGATCTGGAATCTCATTAGGAAAATTTGGTTGTTTGGCTGATGTCCTATGCCAATTGTGTTCACACAGGCTAGGAGGAATCTCTCACAGCTCATGACTGACCATAAAGAGGGAGATTATTGCCTAGGAAAGGGTGCTGCACTAAACAATGACACATGGCCAAGTTTGATGAATTAATAGGATGAGGAGCAGTTTATTTGGATTTCTCTGGAATATTTTTACTCTGCAGACTAAGGTAGTTCCTTTCCATGATGTTCTAAGCCTGTAAATTCCTTCTGGCCTGAACAATATTTTTATTATTATTATTATTATTTTTAAGCATGTAGACTAAACACGATCCATACATCTCAGAACTTCCCAAGCAGTTCTTCCCCTTGCATTGGGAAAACAGCACCCTTTGGACTGCTTATAGCCAGCTCTGTGCTTTGGATGGCTGATTTTGCAGGACCCATTTTGCTTTGGGTGACACAAGGGAAGCAGCGAGAAGGTCACAGCACCCCCAGCTTGCTGTGGTTTATTCTCAGTGATCGAATGAGTGCCACACATAAACTCTGCTGGGACAGCTAGTCTCTAAGAGGACAAATTCCAATTTTGCACTGAGTGGCACAAATCCAGACTCACTTTACTGAAATCAGCAGAGTTATTTTGGATCAGGATTGAAAAGAACCTAGCCTAAGGTCAGAATCTGAGTTAACAATCCTAAGAAGCTGCAGAGACTAGATGGTATTTACTTGGAAAGCCAAGGCATATCTGAAGATATTCAGACTTGAGCTGCCTGACCTGACACAACTGAAAGCTGTCCTAGTTCTCTAGCTCCTCTCTGGCAAGAGACTTACAGATTCTCTGCTTATCAGCAAGGACTTTGATCAGTTCACTATCTCTCTCCAAGGACTCTTATAAGGACTTTCACAGAGTCCCTGGTTTTTCTCGTTATAGCAGTGGGGCCCGTACAGGACACTTTGTGTAGTGTGAGCAGTTTTGGGCACCACAATATAAAAAAGACATCAAGCTTCAATATCCTCATAAAGGGAAATGGAGGGGAAGGAACTGATCTCTTCACTCTTGTGCCCAATGACAGGACTGGAGGAAACAGCAGGACGCTGGGTCAGGATGGGCTTAGGTTGGTTAATAGGAAAAGGTTTTTCACCCAGAGAGGGTAGTTAGACACTGGAACAGGCTCCCCAGGGAAGTGGCCACAGCACCAAGCCTGACAGAGTTCAGGAATCATTTGGACAGTGCTGTGGGGTACATGGTGTGACTCTTGAGGTGCCCTGCTCAGGACCAGGTGTTGGACTCGATGATCCTGATGGGCCCCTTCCAACTCAGCATGTTCTATGATTCTATGATTTTATGTTCATTGATGTATAAGCAGAGTCCTTGTCACAGAGGAAGGGACTGAATATGGATGAACAAATAAGCAGAACAGGAATGGAAAGAACAGGACAGAAACCAGTCCCTTCCACAATGCCTTCAAATAGCTCTATTTGACATAAATATAACGCCTCTTCACTCAGCCCCCACCCCTGAAACAGCTACAATCAGTGGAGGGAAGGATTTTCAATTCTGCAATAATGTTCATGATATACATTAATAAAAACCCATCAGCTGAGTTTTATGTTGATATTCTTGTTCCTTGCCTGGTATTTGTCTTTTTTTTAGGAAGGCCTCTGTATTTGATTCAGCAGTCTTTGGACAACTTCTAGGTCTTACCCCTGTTCTGTAGCTAGAAAAGCTTACACAGTCATATTGACTGAAGAAAACCTAATTTGGCTTCAAACTCTGTCCTTCCTCCTCACAATGAATGGTCCCAGACTGCTTAAGAAAGCAGAAAGTTAGTAATTAGAAATCTGTCATATTTACGTACATGCATTACATTCATACAGTTACATACATCCCCACACAATACATTCAGTAACATTTGATTGGAAATTAAACTGCAGAACACTGATTTGATCTTGACAACATCAGTTCAGGCACATCTTCTCCAGCACCAATCACTCTGCCCTTTAAGTTTAGACCTAAGATTTTACCACATCAGCTCAGAATAACAGTTTAATATAGAAGGATCTGTTTTATCATCTGTGATACTTATTCTGAAACTCCTGGGAGGTTTGTCAGCATACTGGATGTGCAATAGTCAGTTTTTGTGCTGGTAAAAGCAGGCTGTAGGTGAAATTTGACTATGGTCACACCTCATAAGGAAATTTCCAAACAGGATGAGATTAGCTAAATTATGAGTTCAGAACTGGATGGCAAAGATGTTTCCTTATTGTTATGCATTATACACCCTTCAAAGCTCACTCCTATGTTTTACTCAGCTGTTCTCAGACTTTTCTGAAAAACTCATGCAGTAGAAAGTGACACAGCAAACCTGGTTGAATTACTTCCTTTAAGGGCCCTTTAAAAACTCTATTACATGTTACAAACTGTCAACAAGACAAGATTGCAGAAAGTTTTTTTAAAGGTTTTTGTTTCCCCTCTTCATTACCAGGAACCCCTTTTTCTTGGCTATTTACCCTCTCTGGTTCAGGAAAGCCTGGTTTAGAATCTCACTGGAAAGAAAAAACTTCCTTTGGATGCAGTGGGGACCAAGACAGCCTTCTCAGCAGGTACCTGCTTGGTTCCAAAGTAAAAACAAAAAGTATTTTAGATGTTCTTAAATTAAAATGCTTTGAATGGCCAGTAACTATGCTTAAAACACTTTTGAAAAAATATTTGAAACAAATAATTGGTAAGGATTTATTTTTTAGAAATTATGCTCACCTTTTAATTTAATTTTTCAGCATAAGACTATCCAAAATCCTTCATTCAAGTAAAACCCATTATTTTTCCAATTCTTCTGGCGAAATTTGGTTCAGGTTCATAAACTACCATTGCAAATCCTTATTTAGGTAAATTAATATTTTTATTGTCTAAGAAAACTCTTAATGGCTTATTAAAAAAATATAATAAAACAAGACTTGAATAGAAGCAGGTTTCATTAGTACCTAGGTATAAAGTCTTTAAATTTCAGTCCAGAGATTCAAAACAAAATGCTTGCAGCTTGATTTCTAGATTTGTATCAAACACAACTGGCACATGTATCAGTACATCTTGTATCTTTATATATCAGGCCAACTTTGTAGGCGTTCAAATAAGAACATTAACGTGTATTTGAAGCACGTATCTTAGAAACCTGTCTGCATTACTGTACTCAAACTTAAAAACAATTTTCTAAAGGCTTTGTAAAAACAAAAAAGTTTTCTCTTCCATACCCATTAGGAGAGAAAAATAATAAAAAAACCATCAAAGACATTAAAGCAGATGGGTGATTTGTGTCAATTTTGGAAGGTCCAACAGGCAAAGACTGAATTCCAACCCAGAGATCTGATATCCATCGTATTTCAAAGGTGAAGATAAAGTTCACAGAATTTTGCTTAAAAAATATTATTTATTTTTAATAAAAAACATTCACTCACTGGCCTGTTAGCTTGGCAGCCACTGCTTAATGCTGTCAACTGGAACATGTGAGTTTGTGAATAAACTCAAGTTCCCAGGACCTAGGCTGGCAGAGGCTAAGTGCTTTTTGGAGATGCTGCGTTTGAGTCCCTGGAGGAGGGAAAAAGGCTTTAAAGCTCTTTAGGGATAGAGATTCATGGGGTCTTGTTACAGTAGGCTCCCTTATGTCTCATTTGTGTGTGCCCTCTTGGCTGGGCAAAACAGTATGAGCTGATGAGACCATGAAGGGGAGCAAGGGCAAGGAATTAGGGTCTTTTTTTGGATAACACAGATTGGGGTCTAGATTCTGGGCTTTTTATGCCAGACTATGAAAGAGAAAGAATAGTTCTTAAAAAAAGGGAAATTATTCAGGGCTACAAATAACTCTGGGAAGGCTGGCATCTTAACCCTGTGGATGCTGCCATAATAGGAAACATTTCTCTGAACTGTGGGTCTTGTCTCTGTCTGAGACCACAGGTAGTGGAAAGTTATTTTGTCATATTGTGTCATTAACATTCATGACACAGATCTTAAGAAATTCAGCATTTTGAATGTTACTTTGTGTTGCATGGCTCCCATCCCTTAGAATCCCAATCAAGATTCACTACCTCGTTAAGTTAGGGACTCCCTGGAGTCACTGGGTGGAAAGTGATTGGCTCAGATTGAGCACAGGACTAATGTGAAACATTGCTTTCAATTCAACCACATTACATTGAACCACTTTTCAGTAAGCTGTGAAATTCTTGCTGGATGCTTCTCCTGAATGGGACTTTGGTCCAGCCACAAGAAACTCTGAAAAGAGAGGCTCTCTCTGCCTTTTTCTAGGTCATCCAGCTAATTGCATTAATTTTCAGCTGTAGCTCTGTCTGTAAAGAGGGAGCAAAGACAGGGATTGTTTTTTGCCAGGATGATTTCCCAGTCTTTCTTTTGGAAGAGCCATCTGGACTCCAGTTCATATTCTCAGTGCCATTTTCCTGGGCACTTTACCTATTCCCTCTATTGGGTTTCTGTGGTAGTTAAAATTTCTGGCATGACTCTCATAATGTTAACATTAAACCCATCAGTTGTACTTGAGGCAACCCACACATCTTCCTTTCTGATGCTAATTTGGTTTCCTCCCTGGAAGTCTAAAATATCAAAGCTAATCCTTTGCAGCATTTCTTTAGAACAGCCATTCTAAAATGGGGCTGGACATCATTTCTTTCCAACTTCTAGTGCTGATGTTCCAAGTCACTCATTATCTCTCTTCCTCCCCCCCGCCCCCCCACTCAGTGGACAAATGGAGTCTTTATAAGAGAATAAAAGAATCCAAATATCCATTGGTGCCAGCTATAAAAATTAAAATCAAGTTCAGTCCAGACGTTTCCCTTCCTATCACATTCAAAGCCTCCATTCTGCAAGGATCCGCTCTTGTGCTCACTGTTTCTGTGCCTGTAACCCACAATTACAGCCTCTGAGCTCAGACTGCTCGAGAGAAGTGAAACCAGAGGGACATCTTGCCTGAAATTCAGTAGCACTGAGGTCAGTGGCTTCGGGCCTTAACGGAATATCTCAAAACCATTTTGGCCATTTAGGGGCAGGAGCTGAGTTTCCGAGGTGGGTGAGAGAAGTAAAACACTTTCCTATGCAAGCCAGCCTCTGAGGCAGGAGGCAGGAGACAGGCTGAATGGTTTGCAGCATTGTGCTGCGGGATTTGGTTGGGTTACCCGGAAGGAACTGGCCTCAAAACTGGCCTGATGCATCTTGCAGAAAGATTTTGCCACTAACACTTTGCAGAATTACATCTACCAATTATTGGCTGGTATTTCCTAGCAGAAGTAATTTGTACTTGTTTTTTTCCCTTTTTTAAAAAAAGAAAAACCACCACCATCCTTTCCAAGGGAACATCAGCGTGCTTAAGCAATAAAGCATTTTCTTTCCTTCAGGGGAAAAAAGCATCCTTCTATTTCATATAGATTTTACATGCATTGCAACACCCTTTTAACTTTTCCAGGCTTAGATTACAGTGCCTCCAGTCCTGGCATTAAAGCTGATTTACACCCCATAGTAAAGTAAAACGCTGTCAGATTAAGAGCTTTGAAGGCCTTGGCTTCATGGAGGTTAATGGAGCGCATCCCGTTAATGTCAGCTCAAGGATAGCTCAAGGGAAAATGGAATAATATTAAAACAAAGCAAATTACAGGAAAAGTGACACTTGGTAGTTTTGTGAGGCTTATTCTTGGGACAAGCATCAGAATGTGCCCTTTGCCATATATGTTATGCATTCCTTCAGCTTGTTCTGAGATTACTAACTCTGTATTCTGACATAAAAGGAGATTTAGCCTCCATGTAAATTTCTATTCAAATACTCACTGAAACACCCATTGCAGTTCTGGAGGCTCACTGAGGACTAATTATAGTCAATAAGATGACTTTAGGAGAAAAGTTCTGTCACTCAAGGACACTTGAGTTCATCATAATATTTAGTATTTCTTTTCATGTAAACAAGACCATGCCCCTGTCTTCTGACTTTTGCACCACTTTTTTTATTTCTTCACCTCAAAATAGAGCCTGAGAGCCTCTGCTAGCCAAAAAGTAAGCCTTTTTTAGTCTCTTACCTCCTATAATATGTGTAGCCACCTTGCAACTGAAGAAATTATGTCATTGGAGGGTGACATTTCCAGATTTAATGAAAATTTCCATTTGAGGTATTGGAGAAGAGATAGAGGGAGAAGGTATTGTAACCACATGACCTCTTCTTTGAACATGACCTTTCTATGGAATTAGTTTGCCTGTTTCCAGTGCCAGGCAGTAGACATATCATAGTCCTCAGACAAGACCTACATATTCTCTAATCCCCAGATTCTAAAGTCTAAAATCAGGATAGCTTTCTCCTTGTTCATGTTATGTCCTATCCCTCATTTCTTCCTCTCCGTATCTCTTTAGCTTTGATGTCACTCTCCAGTGATACCATTTCTTGAATTGTGAGATCACTGACAGGAAAAGGCTGAAAATGCTCATTTTGATCAAAATTTCCAAACTCACCGAGCAGTCTAAAAGTCAGCAAACCTGGCTATCTTCTTCCTCCTCAGATTCCCTAAGAGTTGTCATAAGAAATAACCAGGTTATTAAGGTATTTTTCAGTAGCTGTCTTTTGGCACTTTTGCCACTTAAATGGGCTTGAAAGCAGATCTAGGTAGTAGATGTATCTATCTGTTCTTCCATCTGTTCTTCCAGTACACTTATATTTTTCATTATTAATGGGGCAAGCTTGTAAATGACAAGTTCATATCAGTCTTAAAACTCAACAGATTCTAGTGCACCCACGCTGTAGCCTCTGCTTTTATCTCTAAAGTTCTTGTGGTCTTCAAAAGTTTGTGATAACCTTGCTATCCAGTGGGACTAAAGTCTGCCTCATGTTGCCTTGTCCCTATTATTTCTTCAGCAAGGACACTGAAGGAATGATCTGGGCATTGGAAGCTCCTGGTCCTTAAACACAGTTTATATTCTTTTGCCATATCTAAGGAGCAGCATTATGAGCAGGAAGATTGCAAAATTAAGGTATAAGGAAGGAGAATTCAATGCATTTCCCACAAAGCCTCAGCAGATGGTGGGAGTCAGATTGATCTGAATGCATCCAAGTGATTGTTAGTTTATTTTCCAAGACAGTTCTTCTCACTTTTTAGAGAGCAAGTTGGATTTATTTGGAGTCTCTCTTTCTCTTGTGGATGAGTCATACACATGCATTTTTATGCATACACTTTGGTATTAATCAGCAATTTCCCTTTGATTCACTTCTTTCCCCTTTGTTATTTAAATGTTCCAGCAAATGACTGAGTTCAGTCCTGTGCTTATCCAATCCTACAAGTTTTGGCATTCTTTTACCTGTTGAAAAGATGAAACCAATTTCAGGCTGGAAACTAGTAAATTTAGAGAGAACCTAACAAAGAGAGAGTTTAAAATTAATCATGAGGCCTAGCTGCCCAATCAGAACAAATATAAATCTCAGCAACAAATTGCCCATGAACAGAAGAGGGAAAAGGACTATTTATTTCAATGACTTCACAGCTGGACTCACACAATATATACATTTGAAAGCAAAATACAAAGTGCAAGTCATCCAAGAAAGTATCTGCTATGAATCATTGACAAAGAAATGTATTTGCAATAACGAGTCTCAAATAGCAAAATTCTTGCATGGGGCAGCATGTTTCAGGTTCAGGTCTTACATAGGACCAAAGCTTCTGAATGGACCCTTAATGTAAAATGCAGAAAAAAACCTGCCAAACCTTCAGCTGTTTTATATTTTTTTGGGCAAGATATGGGTATTAAATTCCTCCTTTCTCTAATGTGTCTGATTTTTTGGAATGCTGACAGTTTTGCAAAATGGATGTCCTCTTCATGTCTTGGAGAAGGTCTGGGCAAAAGTGACCAATGCTGTACAAGCAGTGCAAGAAGAATTACTAAAATCCTGAACATAGCTCTGAACACATAATCTAGGCTAAGTCACAGACCTGGCTTGCCAAATGGGTATGAATGAAAACCAACTTCTCTTCCTGCTGGCAGTAAGCTTGGAGGAAAGATGATCTGTTTAAGTCTAGTCTCTTTCCTTGAGCAGTCCCTTGTTCAAAATTAAAATTAAAATAATACCAGTGTGCCAATATGTTTACTAAAAAACCCTTCATGGTGTAAGCACAGTGCAGTCCAGGTGATTTTGCCAGAGTCTGCAAGGAAAGCCACAGCAGTTTTCCAACACCATCCCCTGCCTGCATGCTCCTCCTAGGGTCTCTGGCCCTATGGACACAAAATATTCCAGTTAAGATTTCAACCAAACACATTCCTCCCATGAAAGCAAACTGTGGAGCAAATCAAAACCAGTTTCTCCTTGGCTGGGGCAACAGAGTTCATCTTGAAAGAAGGATAGGATAGAGGCTGAGTCTTATTTTAGGTCCATTTCTAAAGTCTCTGTGAAGCCCAGTATGCTTTTTTTTTTTTTTTTTTTCTGCACTGGGAATTTTTTGTCCCCAGCAGCTTAGACTTTTCTGGGAATGACAGGGCACAGGGGTGAAGTGTCACAGCTTTAAGGACAAGTTACCCAGGCTTTCCCTCCTAATGTGATATATTTGCACATCTATGGAATATTTGCCACACTCTTCCATGAGGCACTGAAGCCAGCTTTCAAATGCTGAGTAAATCTTTATTCTTTTTACATGCCCAGTTTAATTTATTCCATCAGCACTAGCGACGTAAAAACATAAATCTTCCCATGGAACTGTACAAAGCAACCAGCATCAATTTCTAATTTCTGATGGTTGAGCTGGAATTGCCAGGTGGCCATAAGTTAGTGCACTTAATCTTTTCCTTAGGTTTCATATAATAAATAGAATAATTGAGGTAATCAATTTGGAAAAGAAAAAAAAAAAAAAAAAAAAAAAAAAAAAAGCTGCACCTGTTTTGCTCACAGCAGAATTCAACATCCTGGTTGGTAAGAGGCCTTGACTGATTTAATGGGGAATGCAAACATATTGAGTGTGCAACCATCTCTCCAGAGCTGCACTGTCATTTGTCACTGCAGATCTGCAGGATGGCCTCTCGTGAGGTTTCAGCTCCACCGACTGGGGAGTATGACAGGAAATCACAGGAAGAATCCAGTGTGATCCTTTCTAGTCCCAGCCTTCTAACTTGGCATAGAGCTATTTTCAGCTACTACAAACATTTGCTTTATCAGAGAGTAAGATTTGAGGAATTTAAGATGTTCAAGAGAAGAAATACTTCTAAAACAAAGATCTTAATAGAAGCACTCTTGAAGTAGTCTGGATTATCCTCTTCCCTCTCCTATTTCAAGTTTTCCTGTAAGAAACACCTGAGGGAACAAGCCTGTATTGGGAGTGGCTTCCTCATGGTTTTCAGACTGTGGCTGTGGGTAACCAGTAGCTTGAAAGAGGAGCCCATGGATAACATGCTGAGGAAGTAACCCAGGATGGATGTGAGAGCATTTCAGAGTCTTCTTCCATGCTGCCTGGCAAACTTGACAAGCTGGAGCTAGCCCTCCAGTAAATTTGGGTCTTTAATTACTCCAGGTAAGTTCACACCAGTGAGTGAAAAGGCAGGATGGGGGCATGGACGTGAACCTCATGCATCAGCCAACCTTTGGATGTACACTGCTCTCTGCCATGGGAACTGAAGGAGCAACTGGCAGAGGTAGTATGTTGTTGTGGTAGAAGAACAGATGGTTTAAGGGAGATGTGATACATACATGTCTCTGATAGCCAGAAAAAATATATGGATGTTCAAAATCCTGGCTCCTCTTCCTGATTCTGGGAGGAAAATGTGGCTTAAGCCAGTACATTCAACACTATCAATCACTTAGATTTAGAGTGTAATATTTCTGAAACGCGTATTATCTTAAAAGAGATCCTAAGTCTGTACCCATCTTTTACAAAAGCTTTCCACAATCTTATTTTTAAAATATGTAAATTGTCTCTTTCTCCACAGGCAATGATATTGGGCTGACTGAAGTTAAAAACTGAAAAAATGGGGAGTTGAGACTAACAACCATGACCTTCCATGAATCTGGAAGCTCGTTGCAATTTTCTACAGCTCAAAGAGCAAATGTGACCACCTATACTGCTGAGGTTTTTTGTGGTTATGCCCTTCCCTTTAGGATTTCAACTCATCTGCCTGCCATGTAAAAGGTTTATAATACAGACTGGCACTTCTCACATGTACAGAGACTTTGGTGTCTAGACCACATGCACATTGCCATATCCTTGGGCTTAAACCCAATATAACAGCACCTCCTTCTTTCCCAGTTCATTCCCTCTCAGGTTTCCTCCTGAAAGCCTTAAGATTTTACACTGTTTCAAGAAAAACAGTTAGGGAAAAAATGTCTGGTTTAGAAGAGTAATTTATTTTCCTCCATCTCCTTTTTCAGAAATGGCCAGACTGTTAAAACATTAATTACCAAAAAAAAAAAAAAAAAAAAAAAAAAAAAAAAAAAAAAAAAAAAAAAAGAGCCTGGGGCAGAGCATGAACATGGAAAGTTTCAGTCCAAATAATTAAAATTTGACAAAGCTATAAATCCATGAAGAGAAGAGCTTCCACTGGAGACCGTTAAGAAAAGTTTAATTCCCATAATGTTATTCTCAATGTTAATTACATAATGCATTAATGAATGGGTAGGGGTTGTTATTCACAGAGGTGGATTTGGCTTACTGCCCCTTAGGAATTCACTCTCTCATAGCAGCTGCTGGAAGAAATGTTATCTGCTGGGCAGACACTGCTGTGTTGTTTGGAACTGCCAGAAAGGAGTAAGATCCCATGTAAGGTTATGAACCCCTTTTCACCTTGTGTTATGCATCATCAATCTTTAAACATGATGTTCCCGTTCACATTCAAACAAATACCACACTGCCATAAAAGTCTCTTAAAAAAGTATAATAAAATCATGAAACCAGTTACAGAAGTAGTGAACAGAGAAGATGTTTCATTGTAATAAGTTCAAATGAGAGATAATGATCTAAATATCTCCACATTTTAGGAAAATGTGCACCTGGAATCTACCCAGAACTTTCACAATGGGCTGAACCAGCTCCTTCAGACTCTGGGAAAGTTCAGACCCACATTCCCACTCTCTGGCTCGGAACCATCTCAGCTTTGATCTTGTGTGTATTTCATCATGTTGCACACCGCTGCTCTGCTATTGTGGCTTGAGTTAATTGCGTCATTTAAGAAAAGTGCTACAGAAGGTGTGGGGAAGAAAAGATGTGTGGGACCATTTTTGTTCCCTACTCACCACACACACACACACAGATGGAGAGAGAGTAACAAAAAAGATTCAAAGAAAGAAAAGAAAGAGAGAGAAGGAGGAGATGGCACATGATACCATGTGAGCCATTTTCTCTCAGAGGTGTTAGTGCAAGGGTGAAATGCTGCCCTCATGAGATTTATCACCTCTCAGTGAGATGTTATGGGTCTGAAGAGGGGATTTTGCCATGAAATTTTGTGGTTTAGTGTTGTGCAGGAAGTAAGTCCCTATGAGTTCTAATGGTCAGTAAAATCTTTAAAGACATTTCAGCACTCTCACAAGACACGCTCGCAGGAGTTTCACTGAGCAGGCAACTACAATTAATGTCCCAGCAGATGGATACTTTCCACTGGCATCATGGTTGCTTGGGCACAAATCAAGTCTGGGCTCCTGGTTCCTGCCTCAGACTGGAACCCGTCTGAGTCTGTGATGATGTTTCCAACAACGTGTTTGTTTGGTTCTCTCCATGAGCTCAGACTGCATCCTACTGATTTGGAAAAATGAGACAGAGCGAGTGGCCCAGCTTGGGAGTGTTTCCTAAAGGCTGATATGACACATAGAAACAGTAGTTCACTTGCCTGGAAGAACACTGGCATTATAAGGGATCTTTGATCAAATTTGCCTTCTGTCTGTACACGGCACAAGATTACATTCCACAAGACTCTAGTCACAGCCTCTAAATTGCCCAGTTAACCTGGGCTTAATGCTACCACAGAAAAAAACCAAAAAAACCCTCTTGAAGCCATTACATTCTTTAACTCAAATATTTTACCAAAGAAGTGGCTTTTAGTTCCAGTTCCCCAGTTTACAATGTCAATTAAGAAATGTTCTGTGTCATCATTTTCAGCAGACCCCAGAAGCAATGAAGCACTGATGGTGAGCACTGAACAAATGAAAGAGCTGTATCTGCCCCTCACCTATGCTCCTGCAAATACTTACTAATTTCCAAAGGGTCTGTGGAGCTATGAAGAGAAGTGCCACAGAGAGCAGGAAACCTCCTCCTCCTTGCTTCATTCACCTTAATCCCATCACAGAGCAGTAACTGAAGGCAGTACACTCCCTGAGTTGGGATTTCTAAGGAAGGTAGCCCTACATCCATAGTATAACCTGGCTCTAATGACTCCTTGGTAAAAAAGCAATGGGAGTTTCTTAGTGGTAAACAGTATTAATCACCATTTCCCATCGGTGCAGCCTATTATGAAGCGATTACAGACTGTTTACAAGGAGGGAGGGACGGAGGGTGTCATGGGGGTGGTATTTGCTTTGGCAACCATTCATTTCCCAAAATCCCTGGGAACCATATTCCTGGTTTAATTACATGGAAATCTCTGAGGTCAAAGGACTAAGACAAAGTATAATTTCTTTCTCACTTCCTTCTGCTACAATCTCCTTTCTCTGCCTCTGTCAGCCAGTGGCAGAGAGTGACTATGTCTGCAGACGTCTTTAACCTTCTGTCAGAAGGTGGTTGCTGTCTACTGGTGGCACCCTGTGGCCTGTCAGGAGATTTTGAAATTTGGATGAGGATTTGGTTTAGTCAAGTCCATTTAATTCTGGTTTTGAGCACAACCTTGTGTTTCTGCTGTCACGTCTCTATTCCTCAGTACTAACACTGTCAGGCAGTTTCTTTATAGAATAAAATGCCTACAAACAATGCAGGTAGATTGTGCCATGTCTGGCAAAGTTCTAACAGCTAACCCAAGGCCTATTCATATTACAGGAACTTTTCTTAAATAAAATTAACTTTTGCTGAGGTGGACTTCTAGCATCAAGTCTAAAGTATAGCAATCAGAGCAAATAAATAATTAGAAATAAACAGAACCAGGGAGATTACTAATCCATTTTACCATTCTTTGGAATTTTTGCATTGTTGCAATATTGAATCAAATTGATTTCTCACCCTTTCCAGGCCCACATACATTTTCCTTGTTGCAAATATCAGAGCTCTATAGTTAAAAAAAAATTAAAAGCACAAAATTTCATTTTTCCTTCTCCAAATATAAAATGTAAAATTTCATTATAAAAACCATATATGAAATAGATTAAATATAGTTTCATATTTGTGATGATATTTGGCACTTTACAGAGGTTTGGAAGTAGTAGCACTTATCAGTGCTTGTAGACAACTTGGTATGACCATGACTCTCTAGGAAGATTATCCCACTGTGGCACTAGGACATATTCAGAGTAAGAAACCATTCACTATGCAGAAGTTGTCTTACTAGACGTGCTGGGGAAAATAAGAGGAAAAGAGAGACAGAAATCCTATTTTAATCTCACAGAAGAACAAACAAGACAAGGGTGGCATATAAGATGTCTGAAACAATTTAAATACCACAGTTTAAAACTTGTAAAATACAGGAAAAGGAATGATTCACACACATGCTCTTCCTCTGAGATCTCCTGCTGACAGCAGGAGCTGAAGATAGTCAGCACATTGCAGGATTTAGCTCAGGCTCTTCCAGTAAAGTAAACGGGACTGAAATTGAAATTTGTAATGCATGTTCTAGCACTGCAGGAAAAGCACTGAGAGGAGTGCAGTGGTGTGCTAACTGCAGGCCTTGCAGAGAGTACCTTGTCTGAAGAGGAAAAAATCTGACTGTGAATAGGTACAGTGTGCAACATCAGGAACAATTAACTGCAGATGAAAGATTTAATGGATTTTCAAAGTTTCCATCACTCAGGCATAGGGAGGGGCTTTTTAACATAAACCAGTGACAAATTGCTGGAGAAAACAGAGCCAAAGAAATGGTTTCGTTTTGACATCAGGAGTTAATCAACCCAGCATAATCACACACTTTGGTTATATTTATCTAATATAATTCACTGAGAAAAATTCTTGAGTCAAAATAGCAGGTTTCCAGAGTCAGTCAAGGAGTCTGTTAAATAAATACCACGTTTTGAGGGGAAATATATCAAAAGGAAGTTTCGCTTTTCTCAAGAAAAAGGTCTGAGCCCTGGCATTCTTGTCTCTGCTGTTCAATTCCACAAACATCTGAATTAAGGCAATCTGCTTGCTACTGAAAACTCCTGATGAAACCAGAAAATGAGGGAGTATCCCCAAAAGAAAATAGTGGATTCTCAGGCAAGGCACTGCACAAAAATTTTCCCCTTGCATAGCCACCTTCTGATTTTCTGCTCAGGGGAAGATTTCAATGTCAAATTACTTAATTTAGCAGTTGTCTTCACTGCAGTTAGGCCAAACTAGGGAGATGAAAAACTTTAAAAGATAAAATGGCTTCGTTAAGAAAGAGAGTTCTTTAGACATAATTCTGGAACAGTAAGTTTATATGTCCAGATGACCAGATCTCATCATGTCTGCCTCTGAGTCAAACAAGATATTTTGGAGAAAACCTGACCAGGTCCTGGCAGAATTATTGTAGAGGCTCTAAGAAAGTTGGTATAATAACCTTCACTCCTGCTTTCAGGCACCTGAGCTGGCCTGAATATCTAATTTCTGTTATCAGGTGCATATGCCGTCTCCAAGTCTCCCACAACCTCTTTTCAATCAAGCACTTCTTGAGATAAATTTATCTTCAAGAACTACTACCAAAAGATGCAAAAAAGAGAAAAAATCCTCTGTAAGTTGTTAATTTAGGAGAGCACTGTTCTGAGAGCATTATTAGTGGTTGGTTGCTCTCCACTACTTACTCCACTGAAGGGGGCTCATTGCTATTTCATCTGTCCCTGTGCTACCAGTAGCTGAAAGGCACATCCAAAGATACAAACACTCCATGTGGCCTCTCTTTCCCTTACTCCTTTGGTAAACCTCAGCTCATGACCAGATGGGATGGAATTTAGGGCTCTGGTATCTTTAGCTTGGCCATTCTCATGGATTTTTTATGAATAATAAGCTCTTGTTGTATATGGCAGAGAAGGAAAGTGATCTAGGGCTATATTCAGAGTATTTCAAGTTGACATGGTTTTACGTAAGTGCTCCCTGAAACATATATCTTCCACTCTGAACCCAGGGAAGCGCCTAAAACTTTGGACCATTTTTTTTTTCTGGTCGTAATAAATACAGTCACTTGCACAGAGTCTGTTCTAGGAACAAGGCAAGTGTAAACTGAGCAGATGATTATTTCCAGTGATTGCTTAGATTTTGTGCAAAAGAGAGTAACACAGCAAGAGGCACTTTGAAGAGATTAAGAAAGGGGTATTGCAAGAGGCTTTGAAGGAAGACAAATGGAGTGGGGCTGAGTGCTATCTGGGAGACTGACAAGGATACCAGACGGGAATGGAAAACAAGAGAGCTGGCCAAATCAAGTAAGAAAGAGTGTGCGACTGATGGTCCAAGGACTTTGTTAAGAGGCAGCCAAGGTCAGGGAGACCTGGAACAAAGGGACCTAGGGAAGACCCCTCCAAAGTGCTGACAAGGAGAGAGAGGTCAGTAAATGGAGATATTGCTGGGAGCCTTGCCTTGGACCCTGAAGTAAAGATCCAGATGATATCTAGGTTATTTGAAGAGATGGAAGAAAACTGTTCTGAGGGGAAACTGTGAAAGAGGTTTCTTGAAAAAACAAAGGAAACAAATGGTTTTGCCAGAAGGGCTCCTTGAAAATCTTGCCTTTTAGGAATATCTGCTATGAAGTGTTTCATTCTCCCAGACTGCTACCAAATGGGCTCTGCCCAGGAAGCTCTCTGCAAACCCGCTGTGGTCACACATCCTGTGGTTCTGTTCCCCAACATGCAGCTGAGGGAGAGACTGGAGGACAGGGTTTATCCCTCAGCCTTGGGTGGGTATTAATCATTCTCTCTGGGCCAGCCTGGTGCCAGTGGCAGATAAACACAACACATTTATCTGTGCTCAGAGGGACTGTTGGATATGACACTAATCTCTTGATTTCAAGTTCTTTACATTGTGGAGGTGAGTGCTTTTTTTCAAAACTAAGAAACACTCTGCAGACTGGAGAAAACACTGGAGCATCTTAAAACAGGCAAAACACCCCAAACGTCCAGAGAGCTTGAAGAGTTCTCCTGGGCCCTTTTCCAGCATTCTTCTAATTGTTAATTCCATTCTTCTACCTGGATATCTCTGACCAACTCTCCCTTCCAAATGTCCACCTTTCTAGAGAAAGTCTCTTGGGGTTTTTGCACAATTCCTGCAGAAAGTAAGCTGAAGGAATACCTTCATGTGTCTTGCAATAAGGTCTGCCCATCATCTCGGTCAATACACATTCCCTTTGGTAAAAAAATTGATAGTTATTCCTCCTCCCCACTCACTTATCTCAATGGGTTTATTATAATCAAGGGAATGAAACACACTTTTCAACCTGTACTTAATTTTACACTTGATGTATCCTGCTTGAGGGCTTGTTGCATCAGTAAACACTTGAAAGCCAAGGAGCCTTGACCCAGACTAAGTCCATTGCATATGTTTTTTTTTTAATGGTGGAGATCCATGTGGTGAGCAAAGGGTTACCTGGAGAGAGGTCTTCTGGCTGACACAGCCTCCTCCCTGAGTAAATGCTGCAGAGGGTTAAATATATAATAAACCCAGTGGGGAAGGAGAAGAGAAGAGAGGGCTAGCCAAGCTGTTTCTTGTGCAGTGGTGCCAAACTGGTTATTTATAGCATCCTGGACCAGCGTCTGCCATTTTCCCTTTTCTCACTCCCTGTGAGGTGAGAGGCATTTTCACTTTCCCCTGCTCCCTCTCTCACAATTTTGGCAGCTCCTCTCCTTGAACTTGACCGAACGGAGCCAACCTCAACACAGCTGTTTGATAAACAGAAACAGGGGCAGCAGGCCGGGCTTTGAAGAGGCTTTTGCAGAGCAATAACTGAAGGTTTGAATAATGGTGCGCAGTTGGCTGAA
The DNA here is from genome assembly GCA_013389925.1 of Aegithalos caudatus. NCBI lineage: Eukaryota > Metazoa > Chordata > Aves > Passeriformes > Aegithalidae > Aegithalos > Aegithalos caudatus. The sequence continues at coordinate 157,738 of WEIU01008335.1, forward strand.
GGCTCCTCTCATTTGGAAGGACATCAGGCACAAGCAAGAGTTCGTCAACTAATTAACAAAAATGGAGAGGAGAAAGATGCCAAGACAAACAGGGGCTTTTGAAATGGTGCTCACTTTGTGGCCTCTCTTGCAAACATTCAGTTATACACATGCACATACAGTAAAGGATTCGCCTCATTCATGTGTTTAAGCAAGCTTGGTATCCTGCTGAGACCTTGGAGGAACCTCTTGACAGATCCAGGCAGAAGAGAAAACATGATACAGGTGAGGAAAATTTTTTTTACCCAGAAATCAGAACATTTCCCACACATTTCTTCTTGCTCATTTTGTTTCCCAATGTACAACTTATAGGTAAAAATGGGATAACAATATCAATAAAATAAAATTAACAAACATTCAAAGTTGGGGGAAAATCAAAACAATAGAAAAACTATCTACTGTCATTTTCAATCCTGTTGGAAATACAAAAGACTACCAAGAAATTTGCTGCCCTACCTGTGCATGCACAAGTTCCCCTCCTCTGATATGGCAAGTATTCTAGAAAAGGAAACTCCTTTCAATGGGATGGGAAGATGGAAGAATTGTTATATTTTAAAAATATATTTCCTTATCTGGGCTTTTAGACTTTTAGGATTGCATCAGAATGTGAAAAAGTTTTAAGAGTAAAGGCTGATGCTCTCTAAATCATCAATACATGGATTTTAATCCTTCTGTGACATTTAACTCAGAACTCAGTTCTAGTTGGTTAAATTGGCTTTTTGTGTTAAAGCCAGCCTTGGACATCTGGTAGAAAAGGAGTTTCATCCTTGCTTATTTAAGCATCATCCCTTCAAGGGGAAAATACATGATGAAACCCAAAGATCATGTTAAGACATATCACTCCCAAAGCTTATGTTAAACCATATCACCCTAATGCATGCTTGTTCCTACTCTTATACATTGCCCAGTCATGTTTTCAGTATCTCTGGAAGTGGATTTCCATTCTTCCCTTTATAGTGTTTCCCACTTATCTGGGAACCCCACACCAGAAAGTTTGTCAGACTGTTTTTTCCCTGTCCACCTGTAATTTTTTTCATTCATGGTGAGGGATTAAGTAATGAAGAACCATCAATGACCATATTTTTTTCCCCCAGCTTCTAGCACAGGCAGAACATTGAGGTTCCACAAGCAGCTAGAATTGCCTTCTGTGAATTTGACAGGGGAGTTTGCACAAGGTGTTTATGAAAGCTTGCAAATAGTTTCTAAATTTCTGCATCAGAGAGTGTCTCTGGCAATGGGTTAACAGGAGTGCCAGAGAGAGAAGGCTTGTCTTCCATCCTCAGGCTGACACAGTATGGTAATTTGCAGTCCCCACTTTCCACATACACAGACCTGGCCTGGGGTTCTGTCTCCATCACCTGATCAGCCCCAGCCCTGTTGAAGGCCTTTATTTCTGCTCTCATACTGGATCATGCCAGGTCTGTAAGACTCTCTATGGTGCAAACATTTCACTTGGGACCCAGGGTCCTCTCTGGATGGTGCTAAGTGCTTCCCTAGCTGAAGAGGCACAGACATATTAGTGAACAGCAGGACCTGGGATCAGGCTCTGCATGGATGAGAGCTTTGTGTCTAGACTTTCAATTTGCTCCAAGCAGTGATATTTAAAGATGTGATCAGACTTTGAAAATGGTTAGTATGCAATGGGATTATGGGAGACTTGGTTTGGCATTGTTTGAACTGGCAGAGAAAATGTAGCATCCACCATCTGCACCAGTGGCATGGTGCCAGGAAAGGGTTGGGGTTTTTTAGGTGGTACTTAAGAGAAAGACAAAGTTTTACCCCCTTCCAGGCCTCAGCACTGGACTTGGACACAGGCTGTGCTGACAGAAGGCAGCTTTTACTGGCACAACAGGTCATGCAGCCCAGGCCTAACACTGGCAGAAAAGATCTGAATTAGTGCCAGCAACAAAGGTGGTTTTTGTACAGTCATCTCAAGGGAAGGGAATGGAAGACCAGCGATTTGCTGAGCAGCCCTCAGATGCTAATCACTTTCAGCACCTCTAGGTATGAACTGGATTTAGCCTGGCAGTTTCTGAAGTAAAGCACTCCAAAACCCATTAACCCCTCTCTTCACAGTCCCACCCATAAAGGTCAGCCTGAGGTGCAACCCCATGTGAGAGACCAAGGTCATGCCATGCAAGAAGGGACTGCCATGTCAGACTCTCGACAAGTCTGATAGTGACATGTTACACTGTCTCCTCAGGTTCGAGGGTGGACTAGCAAAAAAGCTTATCTAGGAGCTTTCCCTGTTTCCAGGATTTATCCTTGGGACTAATTGTTTCATCCACAAGATTCTTGTCTGTGAAAACAAGCAAAACTAATGTGTCATTTCTCTCTTTTCTATCTCCCTGATCTATCACTCACTGTAGTGGTATAGTAAATGTCTTGTCAGGCATTTGAAAAACCATTGGTGCAAATTTGGGGACTGCTTTTATAAGCAATGTTCCCTTTCAGAGCAGGTGCCATACAGTGCAGAATTTTAAATGTGTTTTCTTCTTTCTCTTGGCACCAGGAAAATTTGACTCCAGGCACCTACAGAGGTCTTGATATGCTTTCTTTGCAGTGCATAAAATAACAAACCTTTCAAAATTTCTTTTCAAGCTGTGCAAGACCTACTGCAAGATCCAGCTCCATTGTTGAACCAGGGAGAATTATAATAAATAAACAAGGGAGTTGGGAAATTTGGCTGAAGAGAGGGAATTCATGAGCACAAGCATTGCATAGAGCTCTCATCACTTCTGAAATATGCTGGCCTTTGAACCCTCTCAGTAGGGAAGCAAAGGTAGATATGTGGAGTATACTTCTTTAGAAAGGTGTCTTAGAGAATTGACAGGTGATTGTCACTTGTGAAAGACAAGTGTAAAAACCCTTACCCACCCCTAAGTCATGAGCACTGTCAAGAGACCAATCCAAGTGTGGTTCTCTGTTTATAAGCACAGACAAATAGAAATCAGAGTCATAAAGCTGTGAGAATCCAATGAAGAGACTCAGTCTCCATGGGGGATGTAGTAGATGCAAGGCAGGGAGATCTCTGAGCCTTTCGCCCTCTAAGGGTTTTGGAACCAACATGGTGCAGCCTCTGCAAAGTCACAAGGTTTGACAAACACAGCTGAAATCACACCTGTATTTAAGTCCTTTGCAATGGCTGAGCTGGATGTCCTGGAGGCAGAGATTCTAAAGTGACTTTGCCTGTCTATGGGCAGCTCAGGAGCCTGCTGAGCAACACAACAGTGATACAACCTCTCATTGTGTGTTAGTGGCAGGACAGGTTCATCTGAAAAGGACAGGCTATAAAATGCTGCCCTTGTAGCATTTGGTGTAAGGAACACCAAAAACTTACATACACCAGTGCTCCTGGAGCCTTAAGGTCCAGGATAAAATTATTTGGCATTTCTCTGCCTCCATGAAGGTTATCTAAGACTGCCAAGTGGTAAAGTAACTGTTTGTAGAGGACTGGAAGCATTTGCTGAATGCTGACTCATGGCTTCAGTCCCCTGTTGACAAACATACAACTCTGATTCCTGTTGTGTGAGATGAAAGAAGCAGAGAGATTTACACTGTGGCTACTTCTTTGACAGAGTCAACTAAATATTTGACTGAGTCAACTAAATAATCTAGTACATCTGTGTCTTCTCCTGTGGATACGCCTAAATCATATTAATAAACCATTATTTTTTGAGTAATCAAAACCAGCTAGCGTCTTCTGTCCCTCGCTGACCTCTGTATGAGCACTGATTCCAAATATATGCCCAAATCTCATATAACAAACATGACCAGGCAGCCTTTTGAACATAAACCATGTCATTCCTGGTTTATGTAGAGCACAGCACCACAGTAATCCATTTCTAACCAGTTTGCATATGATCTGTGTGCTTTACCTCTATTGCTAGTGTTTCTTTGAAATGACCGTGTGTGCATGCAACAAATAATCACATAGCAGTGACAGCAATATGTTTGCAGACCTGCCCCAAGGGATATGATAAATTATTTTTTTTTAATTGTGGCTTCAAAATAAATCTACCCTGAGCCCCAATAACTGGAACTGAAAATATCCAGTTATAGGTAACTTCTCCAGTCATCTGGAGACATATGCAGCAACCCATTGAAACTCATGGAGTGGATGATGGAACAAAATGACTCACTTTTGGGCTTTGACTAGTCTAGCAGAGATAATGTCATTATTCAAACATGACCAGCACTCCTGTCTAGCAGACGAAGCCTGCGGCACTGGAGTCAGAAGGGTTGGGTTACTCTCCCAGTTCTGGTGTTGGCTTCTGCTGGATTCTGGACAAGTCCTTCTTCTCCATTTGGAAAGAAAAGGAAAAAGGAAAATAATGGCATGGGTATGGAGAGTTTGGAAATCATATAAAGTAAGAGGAGCTGAGTGGAACTGCTACAAAACAGTGTCTATGGAAGCACTGTGGTATGTTTGCATGGGCCCAGGCCCATGCGCGTGGGCACGGATACAGGCTGGCTGCCAGGGAAGGAACTTGCTCACTGCCTTAAATTGGGCCCAAGCTCTTGTCCACGTGCATCTGCTCAAGTGGGAATTGTAGATGATGCCTTAGGCTACAGTCCATCCCATCAAGAGTCATTCCAAGTTTAGCCTGCCCTAAAACCCAAGCACAGGCATTTTGAGTTTGAGCTGCAGCCAACAGCGTGATGGAGCCATAAGCTATAGGGTGCTTAATTCTGTTCTCAAACTGCTCTTTGCCCTGTGGTGTGGACTAACTTCCTTAGAGACTGTTGTCTCAGAACATCTGCAGGGGACTCCCTCACACTGATGGGTTGAAGAAATTGCAGAGCACAAGGGAGGAGTGTGTGCTTGATGGGGTCCAGCCAAGGAACTCCAGCCAGCCTGGTACTTCCTGCAGGTCGGCATGGAAAATGTGACTGCAATGTGGGCTGGAGACCCACCAGTTGGATTGTCAGTGGTCAGAAGATCTGTGAAAAGTGCCAGCCACCCTGCTCCACCATGGGGCTGCTGGCCACAGAAACAGCCAGCCTTAGGCAGGGTCATCCAACTGGCTGTTCAGCAGAGCCAGCTCTTGGAGCAGAGGTTTCCTCAGAGAACGGCCCTGACTGATTTTTTTTTTTTTTTTTCTCTCTGGATAAACAGTGAACTTGGGTTTCACTTGAAGGGCTTGCTTCCCATTGAATTTGTTCTATCTTGTGCTTTCCTACAGGAATGACATTGCAAAAGATACCTCCTTCTCCTTTCTTTTAAATGCCTTTCCAGATTTGCACCATCCCAGCCCTACAGGCAGGCTGCCTACTCATACTTAAAGACACAGTACACAGAAACCAGAATTACAGCTGTGCAGCCCACGCACTCAATGTCTGCAGGACAAACATGTGCATCAGTGGAGTACAGGAGGCAATGAAGTTTTTTCCTTCCTTTTTTTTTTTTTTTTTTTTTTTTTTTTTTTTTTTTTTTTTTTTTTTTTTTTTCTTCTTTCAGGTGCTATATGATGAAATAGAGATACTTAAGAACCACAGGAAGCATTTATTTTAAGTACAAGCTAATGCCATGAATGTTATTTGCATTACATGACAGCCCAATGAACCACAATATGAATAAGGAAAGGAAAAACTAGTGTTTTCATGACAGGTAAATCTCTCTGTTGCTTTCTCAGGTCTCCTATCAATACCAATTTACATTCCCTTGCAGACCAATAGGTAACAGAGAGCATCAGGCTCAGAATTGCAAGAGGGCTTGTGAGTAGATGCTGCCATATTTCTGGGGGGCAGGAAATGGGTGGGTACAGGAGCTGAGAGAGTAGGTGTTGGTCTGGGTGATATATATTTCCCTTGATGTATAGCTGGTAACTTAAGCCCATCAATGTGAAATCAGTTTTGATATCATGAAAACAATGCTCTCTTTGTTCAGCTGCAAAAGAAAGACAAGCAGGCGGGAAAAAGCAAAATATTCTACCATAAATATCTTGCCAGTTATCAAGCAGATAGAGAGAATCAGGCAGAGGATAACCTCTGTTTCAAATGGTCAGTGTCCTGGCAAATATCAGCATGAGTAACTGGAGTGCATCAGCCTGTATTTACAATTGGACAGAGAATGCTCTACCCAGACATGGAGTGTTATCTTGCATTAAACTCTCAACCACCTGAGCACCTCAAGTGAAGTGTGATTAAGTGTCCTGCTGACCAGCTGCTCCTTCCAGCTGAGAACAGCTTACTTTTCAGTAGTGGGTAAAAATCACTTCTATATAATGTCAAGTTGGCATCCTGCCAGGAAATAACCGTTCTCTCCTTTTGCTCAGTGAGTCACAGACCCTCTCATGGCATCTATGAATGGGAGGCTCACTTGGTCTCATCTGAAAGCTGTTGCCTTGCAGACATGGTCCAGGAATATCACCAGTTTGGTCATAAACTCCTACTCTCACTTCTGAGGATCTCTGTGCAAGCTTGCCTTGATTGTCTACTCACACTTCAGCTTCACTCAGGCAATGCCTGCAGAGGGGATGTGGAGATCTGAAGCTGGAGATCTGTAAGGAGCATGGAGAAGGTGAGCTAAGAGTAGCAACCAACTTTGCTATCTAGCCCTCAGTAGGAGGCAATTTGAAAGGGCCAAAGGGACATTCATGATGTCACAAAAAACACCTGGAAGTTGACTTGGCTGTGTACAGGATAGGCAAGTAAAAAGTGACTTCTCAAAAGATGTATTGAACAACAATCCTTTGTTCTCTCTCTACAAATAAAAGACCACCCACAGAGAAAGAGAAGTCATAATTTTCATTAACCAGAGGGCTAGTTTAATCTCTACTGTTCAAATTGGATGACAATTTCTCCTGCACCCTAAATTACAGAGAGGATGTAACTTTTGGATTAACTGGGTTTTGACATCCCCACCCCATTGCTCACCCCTTCCCTCCTGGCAAAGATGACAGCAACAAGCACCACCCAACTCCTGCATTGAGGGTTATCCGATACAGGGAGCTTCGGTGGCTGTGTGAACGTGGTTTCTCTGGTATGAGAGAAGAGGCCCATTTAGATTCAAGCCAGAGTCAACATGACTCATTGGCTCATACATCCTTCACTGCAGGGCTCAGGAGGTCACTGCAGGTTCAAGTCTCACACTGGGACTTGGAATGGTACTTCACACTGTGGGGAAGGGAGGGGAGATGCTGAACTCCTGGAGGTGCTTCCTACTGCAGGAGAGAGAGATTTTAATCTGAGATCCCTGCTGGCAACTCTTCCAAGACTGAATTAATTATACCAGGGCAGATACATCCCTGGTGGGGGCTCCTTTATCTTCAATGTGTCTGTCATGGGGCTGATTCTGTTGTTATTTTGGAGGAGCACTGTGTGCTATGTCTTGTTTTTTGTTGCTGTTGGTTTGGGGTTCTTTATTATTTTTTGGCCTTTTTGGGTGACCTGGTCTTCTGGCTCATGTCCACTCTGGCAGCCAAGCAGGTTCCAGTAGCCAAAGGTGTGTGTGTGTTTGCATGAGCCCTTGCAGAGTTGCTGCACAAGTTTCTGGCCTTGCTAAATCGCGACTTTGTTGCTTTTCAGACAGCTTTCTTTCACCTTTCTCCTAGGACTGGAGTAGTGGGGAAAGGGGTATACAGACAACCTGTCTCTGCATTTCCCAGCCATGCAAACCCCTAACACAGAATAGTGATTGGAGAGCTGCATCTGTGCCCGCTTCCCTGCAACTCTAGCTCTTTGTTGCTTTTCCATCACCAGTCCTGATCTTAACCCTGCTCGCTCTTTCCAAATAAATGCATGTAGGTGCAGCAGCTCTGGGGCAGCTGTTCCTGAACAGCTACAGGCTCAGCAGGGGACAAGGGCTTATCAGGTAGACCCTTCCCTGCTGTTATTTCAGAGGTCTTGCTGAAGCTTGGTTCAATGGTCTTTTGCAGAGTGATGACAGCTGAGAAATGCACACAAAAGATGGAGAAATTCCTCAGCAAATTCTGATGGTTTAAGCTCCCTTTTCTTGATGAAGCAAAAGGAAGCATTCAACCCTCTAGATCAGCTCAGCTGGCAGTGAAATACAGTCAACTCTGGGTGAAACTCTGGGTGTACAAGGGAGGGATGGAAGTCCTCATTTCTGAGCAAAGGAGGTGACAAAATGAATGGTGAAGGTGAATGTCAGTGTTGTCTTATCACAACTGGAATATCTCTGCTTTGGGAAAGGGGTCTCCATGGAGTTAATTCCAAAAGGTTTGCAAAACCTGGTCTTAGAGCGTCATCTGAAAATGAGAAAAAAGTGGAAGCTGTCAGAATCTCTATTTGTAGAAATATGCTGAAATATGAAACAAATTTCCTTACAGGCACAACATCTGGGTGTAGAGTAACCAGTAAAAAGTATCCAAACCTCAGCTCCTGCTGCTTCTCCCTCCCAAGTGGCCCCTTTTATCTATCCTCTCAAAATGAATCCCAGAGAGGTTCTTCCATGACCACTTTGAATTTTTCTTACATGCTCTTTTTCAAGCAAGCAGGAGTTACCATTCACTCCGTTTGTCAGTCACCCACTAATAATACTGAATCTATCCAATGAGCAAAATTGACAGAAGGTAGAAAGAAGTATTGTGTTCCTACTATTATTGGGAAAATAGGCAACTAGGATAAAGGGAAAATAAACCTTCTGAAGGGAAAATTACAGCAGGGAAAACTTTAGTTTTAAACACCAGAAACTCCAGCCAAATAACATTATGCCTCAGAATCCATGCTCAGTCATTTTTGCTCTTCACACGACTGAGAGTTTCTGAAGCAGTTTCACAGCAGATTTGTCTGGCTGCTGCCTGACTCTCTCAATTCTCATTTTCCTCTTAAAAATCATTGTTGCAGGGCCATGAGAATAGAAATAGTTCAAGAGAACAATCCAAGAGATTACCACTTTGGGACAGACCTCATGGTAACTGGACTGTCAGTTCATTCCAAAGGGCAACAGAGTGACAAACTGCATTGTTTGTCAGTGCCCACAAATGACACCACCCAGAGATTTTTAGTCTCCCTTTTAAGCCATTACAGCTGAGGCTAGAGGTGAAACGTGATGGTGTTTATGCAGGAGGATCCATTGGCAGGATTTTGCCAGACCTGTTTTTCTGTCTGATTCACCACAGGATGGATGAAGGGGGATCTTCAGCGAGGCTTGCTCTGATAGAGTTAATGTATTTTACAAGGAAAGCTGCCGTCTCTCAAGGTCATTTTATCTCTTAGTTAAATGAATTCTAGGAAAGCAAAGATTCTTTCCAAGTAAGTTGCTGGTTTATCCAAGTAATGGTGTTACAGAAATTGTTGTATAGGATCCAGGTCTTTCCAGGGTATAGTGAGAGTGTGTGGTGTTTAGATTTAGGCTGTGTGCTGCCAAGCTACTGACTCCCTTTTTTCTTCCTTTTTTTCCTCATCCCACCCTCTCTCCCCTAAATCACAAACCTAAGGAAAATAAATAAGAATAATAAATAAACAGAAGAAAGTGGAAACATTCCCAAACCTGTTATCACAGAGGCAGTTTCTGTCCAGACCATGTTAGTTTCACAGCAAGCCTTGGAATTGTCAATTCTCATTACCTTCCAGTGTTGAGTGCGGGAGGAGAGAATTTCAATCTCTGCTTTCCAGAATCAAACCCTCTGTTTAATGCGGTAGGGAAAGTTGAGATGAAATATAGGTCTCAGGGGACTTTTCCTGTGTGAAAGCTTATTACAGCTGTAACAAAACCTTCTAATCGGAACAGATTCTGTTACATGCATGATATTCTGGTCTTGGGCAGGGTGGGGGGGATATGAGAAAAAGATGACAAAAAGCTTTAAAAGCAATTAAATGACAAATGCATTCATTCCCTGCCTCCTCCTCCTCACCACTTTCATTTGCTGTTTGCATAGAACGTTTTCTTTTCTGCATTTTCTGGGGGTCTTGTAATGTTTGTAGGAGCTTTGCTGGGTCAGGTTGTTGAACGATACTTTGCATTTGCAAACTTGGAATCACCTGATCAAATGGAAAACTGTTTAGTGGTGTTTGAAACACAGGATCCATATTGCCATAGCAAGAGAGCCTAATGGGCTATCTAAACACAATATTCAGTTACAGCTGAAGACAGGGAACCACTTAAAATGTGTCATGATGTCCAGTGTAATAATAAAATTGTAGACAGAATAAACCCAAAAGCACAATTCCTGCCCAAAACAAAGTGTCTCTGGGCCTGTGCTAATGATATAAATGGCTTCACTAGGCAATCGAGAAAAAAATTAGTGCCAGCCTCTAATGTAGACACATCCAAGTTTTTTTCCTGTGGTTTGCTTCAATGAATTATATTTGCTGTAAAAGGGACACAGATAAATTGTGAGAGGAAAAAGAAAAAGATGTAGGAAGATTAAGTACTTTGCTATTCTGCATTGTACTACCTCACTTGTTCCTTGTCTAACAGGACAAGTCCACCTCACCAATTACTTTGGACATTTTGGGCATTCTATGGGGGCTCTGCAGCAGGGTGGTTTGCAGATCAGAAATAACATCTTTTCAGTTAGGAAAGCATGGAAATGAACTGTATCATGCAGAGACTCATTTTAAGACTTGGGAAAAGAACTGTGAGACAGACCCTTGGGTTCTGTATACCTCCCTGACCATGATTTGCTGGAGAAGGCTGAGCACACTTTTGCTTGATGGTGGTGAAGTATCTACATTTACTTGGGAGAAACACACCGCAGTACTCAACACCAGTGATGTCAATTTGTGTTGAGCTGTAGGTAGGTGAGGAGCAATGAAAAGATGCTTCCAGCCTCCTAAGATTTGGATTCCCATCAGACTCTACTCCTTTGTCTATTGTACAGTCTTCTGAGCATGGATCATCTCTTATTTCATATGTCTATTAGTTGGCATGACTTGAGGAAAGATTAGGAAGCTCCCACTCCAAGGGCTACTGTGGCTACTGTGACACTACTAAAATAAAAGCATCAAGTGCCCTGGTGTTCTGAGGGAATCCTGAAATGATGGTGATGGTGATCCAGCAAAGAGATCAAAATCATCTGATCCTCTCTGCTATTCATGTGAAACACTGTCTGTGCACTGGAGTTTGGGGGAAGAAATCTCATTTTCCTCCATCTTTCCCCTTTTTCTCTATTCTCCTTCCCCCTAAGAAATACAAGGTAGGGGCAGTAAAGTTATAAAGCAGCCTTTAAAGGTGTTTCATGCTGTGAAATGAAACTCAGATAATGAATGTTTCCAGCCCAGCCAGAGCACTCTCTGAGGGATATTTTTATCTCCACAGTGCCAGAGATTAACTGTACATTTGTCTTAATGGTATCACCCTTTAGTGTTAATGGAAGCTATGTGTGTAAATCCCTGACCATCCAAATGAGAATACGCATTGAATAATCACAATAAATCAAAGTAAATGGAAGACCCCTGCAGAACAAATTCATCTCCACGGTAACTCCTGAGGCTTTTAGGAAGCTTGTATCAAGCAGGCACAGCAAGAACAAACACAGCAGATCATGTCACCTGCTTTATGATTTCAAAGTACTCATAATGATGATACTTCCAGTCCGAACACAGCAATTTACTCTTTTGAAATGATTTGCAGAGGAAAAATACCACTGGGTTTGGTAATGTTGGGACCTCTATAGTATTTGGAGAAATGGACTCAGTGGTTCTTTCCAGTCTACTTTCATCTCAGAAATGAGAATGAAGGTCTGAAAAAAAAGTGATGACTACTGGAAAAGGGAAAATGCATTAATTTTCAACTGCCTAGGCCATTTTGGACTGATGAAATTTTGTGAAAATGGGTTCATTTTAAACACAACAGCTATTAAATTCTCAGCAACAACTCCAATTCCCTTTTCCAAGAAATATAGGCAAGAGGGACATAGAAGAATAAAGAGACATAATGTTCTTCTGTGTGTGAAGTAGAAACAAATATCACACAGTGTAATATATTAGTCTTTTGTGCTTCACTTAGGCACTATGAAAATGAAAGACAGACAAATCATTGTCCTTTTATAATTTGCAGATTCTTTTTTTTTTAGGTGAGGAACAATAACTTAAAAGGCACTGATTAAAACAGAGATGAGTATAAGAATGGAGTTTCATCTTCCAAAAGAGTCTGCAACTATCCATACGCAGAGACGACCTAGAATTATATTTCAGATCTCATCAGCAACTCTGTGTTTGTTGTAAAATGCATTAATTCCCATTGCCCCATTTCCAAAGTAGAACTGCTTGAGCAGAAATATGAGAACAGGGAAAGTGATTAATTTTGATGGTTTTCATTGTGAAACAGAGCAAAATGCAGATGGGATGACAGAGAAGATTATTAAATAAAAGGTAGAAATATTAGTACTTAGTTTTGATGAGGACACAGAAAATGTCCTCTTATGAAAAAAAATTACTCTGAAGTTCTTTATTATCTGGCTGTTCCCCTTCAGTCTTGCTACATCATTTACCTTTGAGGATTGCTGTGCCTTAGAGGTAGCAAAGTCAATGCCAATCAATATCTTTCCACTGATGGGTGGAAGCACCCTTAAAAAAATTCTTCATTACAGTTTTGCAAGGAAGAATGAAAAAAATCCATCTCTCAATGTGTCCATCCAAGGTCTCTTGAATCTCATATATCAGATATAGACTACTAGGGAATTAGGAGATCACCAGTCAAGTACCTGGTCATTTTAAGAATATAGCATTTCTGTGCTGGGTAAGTCCCATCTGGAATAATACATTAGGAAATAGAAGTATGTGAAAGGCAACAAAGAAAACTCAGGCTATAACCTGCAACACAGATTCTCTTTCCATCTCTAGACGTGGATTAGAGATTTGCAGGCTGATACTTCCCTCCCAAACATTCACTTTTCCTGTATGCATAACCTCTTTCAAAGCCTTTTCTTTTGATGGATGGGAAGGGGGCTTAGAAAAAAATTCTCCAGTTTCATATCAAGTTTTTTCTTCAGCTGTCCTCCAATGTAACTCTAAAATTAATTCTGCTAATTGCTCTTAGAAAGACTGCGGCTTCTTTCCATCCCAGGAGTTTCTCCATTCTTGTTTCTTTGAGAACTTCTATGGTCCTTGTGCATTTAAATCCCTCTTGTTTTGTGTAGAAACTGTTTATGCATTTCCTTATTTACCTAGACAAATCTCAGCCACCAAGTGGTCCATGACTACCTGACTCCTGAAGAAATGTAAAGTTGCTATCAAGAGCAAAAAGAAACACTTCTGCACTTTCAAACAATACTCCCTAGGTTATATCACTGCAGAAGTGGAACAAGCCAATGAGTTAAGATCTTATACCCACATTGCAAACTGTTAAAATTTGACTCACTACTCCGAGTTAAATAGAAGTATCTGGTACTCAAAATATTTTGATATTTTGTAGTTGTTTCCATCCTCTTTCTCTACTCTCTGAGAGCAACCAAGACTGAAAGCTCAAGAGCTAACAGCCAGAAAGGGGAGTTCTTGGCCCAAGAGACAATCAGGAAGCACTGAATTTGTTGAGACTAATTAAATTTCCGACCTGTTCCTGTGGTGATGAGAGGATCACGTAAGTCACCTGGGAATTTGATGGAGGTCTGCATCTAAACAGAAAGAGGTTGTGCTGGAAATTCAGATAGGCAAGTACTGTTCATGTCCATCCATTGATTCCAGTGGTTTTGAACTTAAAAAAATGGACTTACACAAAGCTCTTTTCTGAAAGTCCCAAGACCATGGGGACTTAGCTGGGGGAGTAAACAAACGGGTCTCTTTGTTTCCCTAGGAGGAGGGCATGCAGCTAAAAGGCAGCTCTCCCATCCTGCCCTCCCCCTTTGAGCTGGCAGCCCCACCTGTTCGGAGGCAGGAGTAATCAGAGAGACGAACAGCACAAGCGGTATTTTTACAGGATGAACCCACCGGGTCAGCTGGAGGCCTGCTGAAACCCAATATCGAGCTGTGGCTGCAGACAGGCATGGTGTGAGCCTGGGGGGAGGAGGGTGCTGAGGGATGGGTGGAGGGAAAGCAGGGCAGTCCCAGAGGAGGCAGAACTTTGCTTGGGAGACTTGTGTGTCCCTTTGGTGCCCCTGAAACTGAATAATGGGGATTGTTGATTAAATGTGTGAGCTAGGCCTGGTTGCAGGGGGAGGATAAGGGGAAGCGGTGGGGCAGGGACAGGGGCAGTAGGAACAGCACTCACAGGAACAAAAAGCACATGTGTGCATAGGCACTGTGTGCCCAGTCCTCAGGGGAAGGGGGTCACTCAGAGGTATCTATTTCATTCATTCACCAGCTTCTCTCTCCTTTTGTGCATACTAAACAGAAAACCATTGCACCTCAGTCTTCCACTTTCCCAGCACTCCTGGTACTGCCAGCACTGGACCAGCACATTCAATCCAGAGAAACCTATTGTCCGACCATGACAGAGTTTCCCCCGTGCCTCTCATGCAGTCAGAAACTTGCTGCTGAAGGGGCTGCTTGGGGAATAAACACCTGCAAGGAGCCACAGCTGCGGCGTGAGCTGCTCTCCTAATGCTCTGTTTAGGATTACAGCACTCCAAAGTATCACATTACCCCAGTGGCTGCACTGAAACCTGGTATTAATTCACATTAGCAAGGATCAGATTTAGCATGTTGGGAGGGGGAGGACTGTTATTATTGTTTCTAAAACTGCTGGAGCAAACTCCTAGGATTGGTCTTTCATTAATACTGGCAATGGCCAGAGAAGCTTCTTTGTTCCTCCACGCCCCTGGCCACTCACCCTGTCTCCTCTTGCATGAATGCCTCTAAACACAGCTGCCTGTTTCCATGATGGGGTTACTTGCTTATTTTTATTTTTGGTGTACCAAAGTTAGTAACTTTCAAGGCAAATTTCTGGATTTTGTGGAATTTCTTTGGATTGCAGAGATCTTCCAATACTGGGAGGAGAGTTACAGTGTGGTATGGGATCACCTCATGTCCATAACCATTATAGGTTATCCAAAGATTGGAAAAAGGGAAAGTCGACAGTAAGAACAGTGAAACTCTGGGATAGATTTGTGCAAAGAGGGCATGAAGTCTTTATTACCAGGTGATTTTGAGCATCTCTGTTGGTTTGATCTGATTTTATAGGTAGGGGGGGGACATTCTACACACCCTTCAATGTGTCTTTCAACCTGCTCTTTGGATGCAGCCATTATAAGGGTGTGGTGGAGTTACTTTTCTTCCTTGCTTTCCCTACCCACACTGTCTCTACTGAGTGTTGCTGAGGCTGTTTCTGTCTGAGGAGTCTAGGCATTCCCCAGGTTTATAGGCACCTAGAGTGCTGTGTTTAGTTGTCCCTGGAAGGCCTCATGATATAACCCTGGTGTTTTTCAAACCAAGGACTATTTCACATATGTATAATTGACCCCTGATTTCTGGTGTTGCTTCTTGAATCCAAGAGAACATAATCATCAGTAACAATAACCACTGTTCAGTACAGATAGGGTTAAATATCACTAGAATGCCCACAGAGAGCCTGGGAACAGATATGAAAAAGGAAGCAAAAAAAGTATTTCCTCTGAAGCCTTCCTTCAGAGGCTGCAAATCATAACCATGTTTGTTTTTTATTTACAGCCTCAGAGTTGTCTTGAAATGTCATTATTATTGGCCATGCTACCAAATTCAGAAAAGTACCAATGTTTAGCTAGAGGGGGGTGGACCCAAACAATAAGGCCAGAGATGGGACATGTGCTGTACACAGTGCCAAGGGTGAAGAACGAGGACTAGCACATCATCTACTGACTACTGTGTGACATTTCTTTGTGTAGAGCACAGAATAGTTCTGGCGTTTGTTAGAGTGCCAGACTTCTGCACAGAAATCTTCTCCAGATCATCCAGATTTGTAAAGCCAGAAGAGGACATCTGAATATCAAGTTTCACCTACTGTAGAAACACAGGCCTTCAAATTTCAAATGTCTATTGAATATTTTGTTCCAGAAAAACAGCCAGGAGATGGGAAATCAAGTGTTTTGTGTGGCGCTTTATTCCAATTAAGCTGGTGAATTCTGATTCCCTTCTCCTGCTGCCCCAGTGTGATCCCATGACATCCTGATGGGAACAGCATGCACTGCAGAGGATAGTCCATCTTTGGAGAATCTTACTGGCACCTCAAGATCAACACCCTGTAAGACTGACTCTCCATCTCATATATACCACAGTGTATCTATCAGATGGCAAACTTAGTAAGCATCTCAGTCATCAATGAGTTTGGGATCATATTTAGTGAGTTACAGTGCTGGCCTGTCAGACTCTGGTTCCTCCTGGTATCAGTAAAGTAGCTGCTCCTTTATGTTGGGGCAATTATCATGGCCAGTCTGGATATAGCTCTTGATTTTTATTCCCCTGCTAGGTTTCCTGAGCCGTACATGTGTCTCCTGCTGACACTGTATTTTTAGGATTATTGCTTTCTCGTGTGCTCTGACACCCAAGTTTATTAAAGTTCATTTTGTTTCCCCTAGAGGAAAAAGAAACAGGAAAAAGAAAATCCTGTCTTCAATGTACACGTGTTTTTCTGAGAGCTTTCAGCATAACTGCAGCACTGTTGTGTGTGTGAGTTGAAGGCAGGGCTCTGCTGAACAGGTTTATCTCCTAAGCATGTTATCACTCTCTGGACAACGACTTCATGCAGGGTGGAATTAAGGGGCTTGTGATGGAGTCACAATGCAGATTCTCAAAGGCCAGTCTGTCTGGGAAACTCCAGGTATTTCTGAGAAACGCTTGCAGTAATCAGGTGACTCCAGGAAAATCCAAGGAGTTAGAGAGCTCTGTTGGTGTGTTCTTCTAACCTGTGTTTGGATACATCCAAAAATTCGTGCCTACCTCTTGTCTCTGCAGATCTAGGAGTCTGAGTACAATGAATGTTTGGATGACAAGGATGAAGCAACACAAGAGACTTAGTCATTAGTGGGGACTATTTTCTTTCAGACAACATCAAACAGAGCAGGGTGTTCAGCTGTCCTGCCCGTGGATCAAGATGTGTTTGCGAGAACAGAAAGTATCCCCATGGGGAGGTTCTGCAGAGAGAGCTGAGAGAGCTTTTCTGACCAGACATAACCACAGCTCCAGTTACTCCTGATCATTTCAGATCACTTGGCATTTTCTGCAGGAATAGAAGATGTTCAATGTCTGGGTAGCATTCTTATTAGCTCAGCTACTTTGCCTCTGCTTAGATTTTCTGCTTTCACTTTCAGCTGCAGGCACACTTCTTTTGTTTTTCTTTCCTCAGATTTTGCAAACACTGTGCTGTAAAGCAGCTACTTCCACTCGTCTCTACATTTCATCAGGTAGAAAATATCTCTGCAATACAGTTCTTGGCTGAATTTGCTCAGAAAGAAAGGTGTTGATGCATTGTCTCACACAGAGAAATACTAACAAACCAAACAAAAAGAAACTTTTCTAAAGACAGTACAGAAAATAAGCTGCTGTAGAAAAGGTGAGAATCATCTAAAAATGAAAAACAGTCAAAATACAGTAAAATTGTTCCTTTCATCAGAACATACACAATTGGGTAAGTTGCCTGTCATTACTGCATAGAAAATCCAACATCTGTATAAGTGATGAAATTTCATAACCACCCCTATATAACCTTGCTTGATTTTGACACTTGTGACTTATGACAGGTTTAGAGGTCAGCCCTGAAGCGTGAGTATTGTTTCAATTATGCTGCTCCCTCTCATGAATTACGTTAGCAAGGGCTTGGTCACAGTTATCTGTGCAACAAAGAAATATTGTAGTAGAAGTTGTAGCATGGTAGGATAGTTACTGTGGTGATGTAGTTAAAATGCCTGGGAGAGAGATTTTCATTGTTGAAAAGTCTACATAATAAAGTTTAATGTAGTCCATGGGACACATTTTTTTCTTAGGATTTATGAGTGGAGCTTGGTGAGTGCTATGTATTTTGGTCTGATCACCAAAATGGAAAATCAGAGAGGAAGAAAATGCTTAACCAACACAATAATCTTTTGAGGTTTTGGATGAAAGGAAAAGGTTGATTTTGGATTTAAATTACATGTTTCATTGGGATAAAATGGAAAGGTTTTTACACTTATTAGTTACTTAGATAATTTAGAAACTTTTTGCCCTTGCTTTTAAGTGCAATGCCTATTTTTAATTGTAAAATTTATTTTTTAAAAAATGAGAGATTTTGAAAGATATCAACACTGATATATCCTTTGGCCAAAAATATTCACCACACTCTGCTCAGTTTGGTGATCTCTTTTAGTCCTACTCTAACAACAGCTTTTGGCACACTAACTATTATTATTATTAATAATAACCATAATATCATCACCCAGCTGTGCTTAGAAGGCTTGGGCACCAGTCCCAGATCTGCTATGACAAATCTTTTCAGCTCTCTGGGCTTCTGTTTCACCTCCCACTCTTTGGCTCTCTTATCTAGTCAGATTTAAAGTCACAGGGTCGGGAACTCTCATATATGGAGCCTCTTATGTACACACCAATGCTTGTGCTACTCCTCCTGCTACAACAGCATGAATGGTGGATTTTCTGCTCCATCCTCCCCCATCTATCAGCCCACTACAGAGATTTCTGAAGGGTCTCAGCCTCCTAAGACAGCTAGCTCCATGATAAAGGGGAAAGTGAGGGAGCAAAACCAATAAGGAAATGATTTTTGTTTGCATTCTCTATGCAGAGCCCAAGTGATTAGTCTGGGGAGTGGGTGAAACTGAACTGTGACTATAAGCATTGCAGCCACTCTTTGCTCAGCTGTGATTAACTTCTGTGTAAAGCAAAGTAGTGTACACCCAAAATACTGTTTGCTTGGAAGACCAGCAAGGATCTGAGGAGACTGAATGTAAATATAAAATAAAACTGAGAGAAAGGGAGAGAAAACTTGGCTTTTGGGTTTTTTTTAAAACAGGTTACCTGTTTGGAGAGTCCTCATTCCATATCAGTCTGTTACCAGGTAGAGGGGGGACGAAATGCACCTTTTCCTCCCTGCTTCTGTACCTATGTTCCCTGTTTAGAGAGTAGGTTGGGGAATTAGACATGTTGGAGGAGGAACCAGCAGTAAGCAAGACAGAGAGCACTGAGCCAGTTTGAAAGCTAGCACTTGAAGAGGTGCTGGTACAAAATCAACACACTCTGGAGGCAAAATGCTGTGAAAAATATTCCCAGAAAGGACTCAGAGAACCTATCTCATACTGTTTAATTTTCTTCTGCATCTGGGCCACTAGGGCTTTATGTATGTCTTTAGTAAATCCATTAGGATAGCATCAAAGATAACTAACTGCCTCATTTTCTCCTTCCATAGCATTTGACTGCTTGGTAACATGATTGCTGAAGCTGCTGCATAACATATTTTAGAGCCTGCAAGAAGGTTGTGAAGAGCAGAAGAGTCTCAGTTTGACAGCAAAAAGCACGGCTGACCTGTTCTGTATTTCAAGCCTTTTTTTCTTGACTGTACTTTCCAGAAAGCAGTATTAAAAACTTGGGTGATTTGCTGCCAATCCACATGGAGTGTCCATTTTTATTACTTCTATGACTAGACAGTGGTGCACCTGCCAAACAAGCATAGCCTCACTGCTGCCCTCTCCACCCCACTTTCTGCAGACCCAGGACCTGGTTATCCACACTTCCATGTGTGATGATATTGCTGAATGCCATTTCCATCAGAGAAACATCTTGATGGAGAAAGAGCAGCAGCTGGTGGCTCTGTTGAGTCAGAAGCTGTTTCTAGCATAGGGCTGCATTGTCAGCTTTCAGAATTTGGCCCAAACAAAGAGGTTCAAACTGAGTCTTGGTTAAAGCTCCCTCATTCATACTAGAGACCAAACCTAAATCCTACAGTGTCAGAAGATGGCTGCTTCTTACCTGTGGAAAAATTTCTCCTGGGACAAGTCACCAGGCCTGGCATCAAGAGGGTGATTTTTGAGCCTTAGAAATCTCTTTCATGCATTTTGTGCTAGGAGTGACTGGAACTTGCTACTGGTTCATTTCAACTGCATCCACCGAACCGTAACTCACTGCTGCATACAAGTTCAGCAGGAACATTCCCAAAACCCCCGTAGAAGAAATTTACGGTTGCTCAACGCTCTGTTACTGGCGGCCACAACTGTGTGTGCTCCACATGTCTTTGTAATCACTTAATGACTCATTTCCTTAATCTCTCATTTCCTATAGCCTTATTACAAGCAATTCATAAACTCAGATCCATAGCTGTTCTCTGGCTGCAGTCAGGAAGCACTGAACTGCCTGCATCTGGTTGGTTGGCTGAGGTACCCCTCTCTATTCCCCTCTGAAACTTTCCACTGGACCCTGTCTTTTGCTGCAGTGACACCTACTGATGAGGTAAGAGTGTATTAACTACACGGTCCCTTGCTGCCAAACGCAGCCAGCAACCACTTCCTGGTACTAACCAGATGTTTCTGCTCTTTTGGAGCATATTTCGCTGCACTGGAAGAAGTTTTGTACGGTCTTGAATGTAACACACCAATGGCCAGCAGACCTGAACAGAGATCACTGTAGCAGAAAGAAATGGCACTTCATGTCCAGGCTTCTCATTCAGCCATCAATCAACTTATGGCCTTGGGAAGCAAATCTTGCAAGGCAACATCCCTGGGGATGCTACATGGCACTGAGGAAGCAGCCAAACATCCAGCATGCCTTTGATTTCATCTGCAGATCCTTTTATATTTCTGGAGAAATAACTACTGCCAGGAAGTTGTAGCCCTGATACCTCCTCAAAACACCCCGTGGTGACTGGGAGAAGGGGAGTGAAAGCCTGAGCCTCATTGCTTGATGCTGCCAGGCCAAGGGGTTTTTCTTTCAGTGAAAAGTGTTTCCCTTTCAAACCTCAGTCTTTTCCCTGTACAGTTATTTGGAAAATTTCAGCTTCAGTTAAAACACTATAAAAACCAACCTGCAGCGCCTCAAGATGAGAAGAAATTGGGTTAGTATTCCAGAAGGGCAAGAGGAGAGTCAAGGAATGGGTGAAGGAAATAAGGACATTTTCTCACTGGAGACCTTGGCTTTAACACAGTCTGCCATGAATGTCATCTGTTCTCTAGTATACCTAAACATTGATTCATGTGGGAGATAGCCTGATAAAGGAATGAACATAGGATAGGATTAGATAGGATGGGATAGGTTAGGAATTGTCAAAACATTCCTCAGTCTTCCCCTCTGCTTTGAGATCCTGGCTGGCTGGCACTGCAGGTTATCATCTTAAATCTGAGGTCAGCAACCCAGAGCCAATGGACAAGCATTGTGAAACAGTGCTGTAAATCCATGATCTCTGAGCTTGTCTGTGAAGAAAAGGTCTTCAATAATTGCCCAGAGGCTTTGGGACATAACAGGTCTGCATGAGAGGAGGAATACTGAAGAGGTTCTCTCTCACACTAGGAAACCTGGCTGCATTTAACCATTTTTTGTAGGATTGCAATGCCTGAACATTAATTCCCCATGTCATTTAGATGCAGAAGCAATGCATCTTCACCATCCATCGTCCACGTCACCATCACCACATCACAAATGGAGCAAACACACTAAGAAGATAACTGACCTACCCAATGTATAAAAGAGGAGCTTCCTGAGATGTGGCAAAGTAAAGCAGAATCTACCTACAGCATGCAATAAGGCTTTTGCCAAAAGGTCCTCTGAATAGAAAGGACCTCAGGTACATGTACCTACTGGCTGCATTATGTCAGGTACTATATGTTGTACCACCTCCTTCTGGATGGATTCTGCTCTCCTCTGATGCCCAGTTTTCATGTAAATTCAAGGTCTTCTCGACAAGAATATGAAATTTCAGTTTTGTCTCTGTGACTTCTCCTGTAGGACTCTCCAGAAAAGAGGCCCTACCTTGAAAACTTGAGTCTTTCTGAGGATGGCAGGTGCTACAAAAAGAGAAATCGTGGATGCAAATCCTCTCATCTTTGATGAAGCTCCATGGTGAGATAATTGGGGTCAGCAGTTTGAAAATGTCTTCAGCTTTTAAATAAATTCTGTCATGGCTGAGGGGGACATGAACAAGGGGCACCAAACCACAGGGTTTCCACATAGGCCACAAACATAAACAGCAAGATCCTTCATGGAAGCCAAGTAAATCATGCTGATAGCGTTCAGGGGAAGAGAGAAATGCCATGGTGGTACAGACAGATAGACAGAGAGACAGTAGAGTGGCTTTGTAGTATCTAATTTGTTAGAATAATGCAACAAGACAGATCACATAACATGAAAACCTTATCTAACTCCCCCTGTACAGAACCTGACCTGGTGCTACAAAGAGCTCCACTGTTGTCAGCTGGAAAACCACAGTGTTTGCACTGAGATCTCACAGTCCCCCAGCACAAGAAGCCATGGCATTGCAGCAGATTATCTGTGATTTCCAGATTTTGCAGGCACAAGAGGTCAGTGCCACAGTGCTTGCAGGGAATGTGACTTTTTAGCTGTCTTGCTCTGCCCAATAAACTTTGACCTTTGCACAATCTAATATCAAAGAACCAATTATTCTCAACACTCATATATTTTCCTCCATAGACTCAATGCCACATGGTTGCCGGGGGCAAGGCATCATGCTAATCAAGGCAATAATTCAAGGGAAGGCAGCAGGGGGCTGTCATGATCAAGAGCCAAGGGTTCCACTTCTGCCTCTCAGCCACAAATATGGATTCAGTCATGCCTGCTTGTTCCCTCCCTCTCCCCCAAGTCTGTGCCATGATCCTGTCCTAGTACAAGTTATATAAAGAAATCAAAGGAGATGCACCAGTGTTTTCCAGTATCTCTTGCCGTACTCAAGTTTCCCTGTCACCTATAGGTCTCTTCTTGAAAGAGGCACTGTTGTCCAGTGCTTATTTATCTTATCATTCCTCACCAGAATTAGCTCTCCTCTGTCCTTGTGCCTGCCGCAGCTGGAGCCATTGGAAAAGTGACACTAGGAAAGTATCACTGCCTCAGTGTGATGGGGAAGAAAAGAGGAGGCTGCAGTCCCACAAGACACACCCATCCAAATATCCCACTGCTCATTCAGTGTCCACAGCCTGCTTTGACCTCACCTGCCACGACTGCATTCTGTGAGCTCACAGCATCAGGATCAATGAAAAATCAAAGACTTGTCCAGGAAAGGGTCTTGCTTCCAATAGCAGGCATATGGAGCTGCCTATAATTTTCCCACCCAAAGGCGTTAATGTGCAAGAAAACGCATTAAATATCACAAAGTGCTGGCAACTTGGCTCACTGTGACCAGCAAAATTCTGAAGCTAAAGAGCAAACACATTTCCCAGTTGTGTTGAGTATTAGCCCCAACCCAGGATGTCAATATAGATAAATATATCTCAGGGTATACCTGAGCCCAGATGGGTCAGAAATTCAGTTTTAAGTACATAAAAACACTGACTTTCCCAGGTTAATGTGTTATCACAATGTGGCCTTGGATAGAGTAAGATGAGGAGAACTCACCTGGTTAACTTCTAGGAGGGAGATGTTTTACAGATATTTTATATGTTTTAATAGCATTGTTGACTGTTCTGTCACTAAGCTTCAATGTCTTTTAAATGGAAAGTGTGGAGCGCCGAGTGAGTGTGCTGGTAATTCATTCATCCCCTGGAGACAGGTGGGGTTAATTCTGACTAGCACAAACCTAGTGAGGGGATGGAGAAGGAAGAAAAACACATAGAACAAATAGAAGTTTATAGACTTGTGCACAGTTAAACCTGACAGGTAGGACTGTGCTTTAGCATGGTTTGTTTTCCTGTAGTTGTTCCAGATTTCTTTGTTGCAAACTAAAAACATCTACAAAGGGCCTGCAAGCTTCATATCCCACTTGTACTGCATGGAGGTGATGATTACACTTTAAAAGAACTCAGGATTATTCAGTGGCACATCCTGGGGTGTAAATCAGCTGAAATTTGACCTTAATCACTATAGGTAATAAGTGGAAAGGGTTCGGTTCAGACTGCAAGGGTAAAAACAGCCAAGGCTGAAAGTACTCGAAGCTTCTCAAGGATGAAAACTCTGAGGCAGGGGTGTTGTTAGCTAAAACAAAAATATTGTATTTCAGGAAAAAATACTAATTATTCAGATTATAAAACATTTTGACATGTATACGTGAGCAGTCTCTCTTTAATAGCAGGATGTAAATGCTAAATAATTAAATGCTTCCTTTCTTTTTGTAAATGTAGGAGAAAATTTCAACCTGAGTAAGTTTGATTTTGAATGAATAAAAAGTCAATAATCCCGCTCCCCAAAGGAGTTACAAAACATGAGAGCAGAACTGCAAAACCCTGCAACTGAATGCCTGCTTGTCTCCTTGAACATTAGAGTCCTTAGAGAATTAGAGCTGCTCTACACCAAAAGCAAGGGTATTACACACCAGTTCTCTTAACAGAAAAAGGAGAAAATTAGAGGCTGAGGTACCTTTTTTTGCAGCTTGAGACCTGAAAAGATAGAAACCATCCTTCTTGATGTGTTGGGGTTTTTTTTTAAGGGAAAGAAGTTACTGGAGAAATTGAGGAGCATAATTGCTGGCACCTAAATGGAAGATGGAAGTTAAACACTGTCTAATCAAGACTCTACAGAATGTATGTGTTGGGGAAGAAAAGAGGAAGAGAAACTTTTTCTTACCAGGACACACATATCTGAGCAGCTCCTAGGTGGGAAGCATTCCTGTGGTGTGGCTTGTGCAGGTCCTGTTGGGTAATAGGATACTCCAGCCAATAAAGACAATGTTCTGCTGGTCCTGGCTCACAACACCTTACCTTTCTGGGTCCATGGCCTTGCTCCTCCAAGGAATGATGCATCCTTGTGGATTTCTGGCCATGTCTGCCCAGCGTCACCATCACTGATGCTCCCCAGTCTTCAACTTTCTGGTCTAATTTGTGCATGCATTGAGGCTCCTTCGTGTGTGAGTGTTTTAGTTGTGTTTACTGTTGGCTTGGAAGGTCAGGAAAGTTAGTCGTGCATGGTTTATATTGAAAGCCTTCAATTCCTACAATTTTCTATTTCTGTCTCATAATTCTCTGTCTTTGATTAATTACACTTCATTGATTGTTTTTCTTTACACTGGAGGCACGGCTGAGAAAAAAGCAAGTGAAGAACTTCACATGGATCAAAAAGCATCTCAAAATTGCCCCATGAAATGGATCATTCCCTGATTTAGGAAGAGGCTGTGAACACATCCTGGCTGAGAGTGCTGCAGGGGCTGAGTCTCTCCCAATTATTTTGCCTCCCAAGATCTTGTTACCTGACTGGTTCAGTCCTTCAGATCATGCGACCAGGAAAATGCCAAAAAGAGGAGGTGGGTGTGAGAGATGCATTTCTTACTTTGTTTCAGAGGCAGCTCCATAACTCCCCACACATTAAGGTCTTCCATATGTGGATTTTCAATATCAGCTTGTCACTTCAAGCTGTCTGATGTGAACTGTTGGATGGGCTTCTGTCTTCTCCAGGACTCACTCACATCCCACCCAGATATCGGAAAAGGTTGAAAAATACTGTGAAAAATTGAAAATGTGACAGTTTGGAGCATAGATGTTTTCCAGATTTGCAACCTATTGACCTATTTTCATCAGGCTCAGTGGCATAGACTATATATCAAGACCAGGGAACATCAAGAGTAGAAGGAAAAGGATAAGCAACCAAACAATACCTTCCTCAGTTCTCCCAGACCTTCCTGTAGATCTAGCAGCCACCTAAGGCCTTTTGTTAGTGATCTGTTTTTCTGACTCATTTCACAAAAAGGTGCTTTGGAGTTCATCATGTGACTGCCTTCTGTGTTTTTTTCTTTCTCAGGGAGAAATATAAATGCATATGGGTTTATACACCATTCTCTTCCTACTATTATATTCATTATTGTACTGTGCTCAAGCACAAAAGTTACAGAAGCAAGTAGGAACAGAGTGGGAGAAGAGCAGCATTGTAAACCTGAAGTGGGTTTCAAGATCTACTCAAATCCCAGTAGCATAGGTCTCAGAAAGTTCTCATCTGAAGCTCAGTTTTGTAGCTGCTTCTGCTCTTTATGGGATACAAAGAATTGCTAAATCCTGGATCCTAGAACTGAGCATTAATTCTCTTTCTGGGTCCCAGTCTATAGCTTGGGTTCATCTAAGCTCTTGCTGATTAGGGGATGAGTAAAACCACTGGAGGTGCAAATACTTGATTGTTTATAAGCTCTGGGTAACACCAAAGAGATGCATTTCTTTTTTTCCAAACTTCTGGATTTGTGGAAACTGATATTTCAAATGAACGTTGTAGAACTCATAGCCACGGGTTACTTTAAAAGGCAGAAGTGGATTAAAACCCAGATATTTTTCAGGAGAACAATTCTTCCATTGGTAAATGCAACAGCCTAAATCCAGCCTCCAGCATAAAAGGTTCCAAAACAAGTGATTACTGGGAGGATATGATGGGGGAATGCTACCTTATATGTGACCTTTAAGCTCACACATATATTATGGGTCATATTGCTGAAAGCGTGTCCTGGTAGAGATGGCTGATCTCACATGCAACTTGGAGAAGAGCGAGGACAAAAAGTAAAATATGTCTTCTTTTTTACCATGTAGAGAGTCTTGATTCCAACTAGGAGTCAAGTTGAAACTGCAAAGTTAGGAAAAACTCTTAATTTCCTCCAAATAGCTGTATCTAGGGTTAGGCAAATACCCCAAATGAACATGGCCTTCCTCTGGGTCTTGTTGTCTTGGTGTCCCAGGGGAGCATTGCTGTGATATTTGAGAACCTATAGCTGCTGCAACTAAGATCCAGCTGTGAAAGTGACTAGGAATTCACAGTAGTGACTAGAAATAGCAGGGAACCAAACTTCAGTGACCCAAATGCCTCTTTTAGTCCTCTAAAAATTCTTTATTTGACTACAGTAACAGCCAGACTTCCATTCAATACCACTGGGGTGTATTGGGGGTGTCATGTGGCTTGTATCTGGGGATAGGTGTATCTTTCAAATTGAGTTTTCTGGGGTGATACAGGTTCTTTTGTGCTCTTCTCAGGCTTTGAATTCTGCCAGCTATTATCAGTTGGGAATTAAAAAAAAAAAACAACCAGAAAAACACCTGACTTTGCTCCAGTTTGTCTTAGCCCACCAACCAGATCTACACAGAGTCAAATCCAGCTGTCAAGCGGTAATGTGTTTTGGTTTTTTCCCTTTCCCTGATTATTCCTGGGCTGAAGCTGAACTGATAACCTCAGAGACTGTCTTTTTGGGCTGGCTGTAGACCAAGAATGTAATTTCACAAAGAAATGCTGAGGTTTCAGAAGCAAGGTTTCACTGCAATGTGGAATGAAGCTGGGAAGTTTTAAAGACTGTCAAGGGACAATAAATGCCCTCAACAGCTCCTGCTTCTCACTGAATTCCCCACCTTTCTCCTGGCCTGCAGAGTACCAATCTGCCTTGTGAAAAACATGGATTCAGCTTGCTCCTCTCCTATCACTTTTAAACCTTTCCTGTCCAGAAATTCATTGGACTGTGGGGCACAGCAAGTAAAATGACTTATTTCTTGCATACCAGGACTGATTAGAGGAGCGACTATCCAACACAGTTTCCCTTTGGCAGGAGGGGTGAGACTCCTTGGGCCAGTGGCATGAAAATTCTAGCTGAGTTGCTCTGGGGCTTGAGTGTCCTTATCAGCCGTAGCACCTCCTGTTTCCTCTTGAAATCCTTGAGACGGTCCTCAAAATGCCCTGTTTTTTTGGCAGGTGAAAAATTTGCAGCAGCAGATAGTCCATGCCTCCCCATCCTCCATTCCTGGTGTCAAAAGGCACAAGGGAAAAGCTGAACATGGCAGATTTCCAGCCTAATCAGAGAGGCATGTTCCTGTCTTTGCTGACAGCTTTTCTATCCTCCCAAGTATGGTGTGGTCAAAGTGGAGACAGGGGCTTCTGGAGAGCCAGGTGCTAAAGGCTTTCCATGTCCATCTGGGTGCATAGCAGTGTGGCTTGCATATGATGCAGATGATGATCTGCTCTCCATTAGCCTGCTTAGTGGATCTGTACAACAACAGCCCGCCTTTCGTGGTATTGCCACATTTCCAGACAAGTAAAAATGCAGCTAAAACTTTGAAGGTTTGTTTATAGCTCAAATTTTTCCTCAGTAAATTTGTTCCTCTTCTTGTCTGCATGCAAATGCGTGTCAAGGGGGAAGGGAATGCTTCCTGAAAGAAATTAAAAAGTTTGTGGGATGGTGTCTGCTGTCTTATCTGACCGTAGCTCACCACTCCAATGGAGAAAACCAGGTCTAGACATCATGGTGTATGTGGGCGTGGGAGGTGAAAGAGAGGGAGAAAAGAGAAAAAAAAGGCAATATTGTTCTTTAAATGGCTGATTTCCTTCCTCTCAAATCCCAAACAAAATTTTAATGATGAAGCCTGCTAACAGCTGGGGCTAATTTTGAGGTTATTTTTATGGCAAGAGCAGCAAGACAATAAAAGGTCAGTCCCAACTGTGGCTCAGTTCAAGCATTTATTTCAGCAGACCCTCTAATGTAGTCGTGATCTGAACTCCTCCATCCCCATTGCATCACCTCTGCCTGGTAGCTGTCTGTCACGGGGATGTGAGCACATGCTGTATCTCTCCTCCAAGGGATGTGGAGGCTGCTGTAGCTCCTTGCTTACCAAATCACAAGGCAAGGCCAAGGCCTGCAGGGTTCACTTGGGGACTCTCTGGAAATGTCATCTGTGCTTACATTTATGTCATTGGATTTTCAAAACTTTTCTGCTTGGCTGTTGGTTGGTCCCTGTCTATCCAGGATCTTCCCCATCTACTGTGGAGAAAGACTGTTGTCCCAGGGTTCCTCAGGTTCATGGTAATTTAAGAGCTGTTTACTACTGCAGGATGCATGGCTTTCTCTGTGTAGTAAGACAGAAGGAAGTTCACTCCCAGGACTTGGAGGAGGGCTGGACTGCAGAACCTGAGCTTAGGGGGTTGACAAGGACTGGGTATTTTGGGAAAGCCAGTTTTCCAGCCCTGACCCTGGTGTACCCATGCTCCCCAAGAAGCACCCATGGTGAGACCTGGGGTGGAGCAGGAGTCCCACCAGCCATCCAGGGAGTCCCTCACCCCAAGGCCCACATTTGGCAGCGGGGGAGGAACGTGACAGACACAAGCTTAGACTTCTGGCACTGGCTGGAGCTTAAATAACTGCCATAAGCTGTTAAACCAAAGCCACTGGCTCTGGGGATAGAGGAGGGCACCAGCCGAAGGGCAAAGAAAGCCTCCTTTCACCAGTGAGAACCTGCACCTCTCGTGACGCTGCCATATAAAATCATGCAGCACCTGTTAGATCTTTTCTCGCTCTGCTCTCAAGACGCAAGAACAGCTTGGCTCTATAAAAGCCTCAATGTGTTTGTTTTCATTCTGAAGAGCTAATCCAAACCCCTCTCTTCCCAAAGGACAGGGAAGGAGGGGCTGGAGGGGGTATTTTTATTTTTTTCCTTCTGCTGGGGAAACAGGTTGGAGCTGTTAAAATAATTGGCAGCAGTAGATTCCTGCAGGTTTTGGCTGCATTTTAAAATAGAGAGGTTTTCTTCTTCTCCCTCTCTCCCCTTGTTTTTTGTCTTCTGATTTAGCCATAAAATTGCCACTTATTACATTAGCAGTTGCAGAAAGCAGGATTTTTCCTCATTAGAGTGGCTTCTGCTCACAGTCTCTGGTAATATCATTTGGTTGGAAAGACCTTGCCAAAAGGCTATAAAAGCAGCTGAGGACTCACACAGCAGTGTCAGGAGGTTGCTTTCTTGGTTACTTTGGTAACACAAAAGCAAAGCTTCCCTCTCTTTTCAGGACAGAGAGATAGGTTTAGTTTTGGGTCTATTTCCATCTCCTCTGTCTTGTGAAGGACTTTGCAAACAAGCAGCAGTGGGGAACACGGGAGGAGAGGAAAAGGCCCACAACATGTGTCAGGTCTGTCACTGAGTATCGTGGCTTTCAGGGAAGCCAGCTCAGCTGTGTGCATCCCCACCTCCATCCTCCTGAAAACCATCAAGGGCCTGCAACATGGAAACCCACACCTTTCCCAGTCCTTAGAGCACACATGTCACATACTGATACCCACCTAAGGCAGTTGGTGAGTGCCACCTTCCAGCTAGGACCAGACCCTTCCAGTGGTGGGCAGATGGGCAGGGTCTATAGCCTTTGAAGCCCTGAAGCAGCATTGCTGGGCAGCAGAGAGCACTCCCTGCCTCCCCACAAGTGTAATCAGCCACACAAAACAAAAATCTCTGCAGCCGAATTGTACCTGCAGCCCTTTTACCTTGATTATAGTCTCAATAGAGATCCAGTCTTCAGGAGATTTCCCCAGCAGGTCTATTGCTCTTTCTCTTAAAAGCATTAAATTTGAAAGAGTACCTCAGTCTTCAACAAATTGGAATCTGTGTTACCAGAGCAGATGAGATCATGTTCTGAGTTGAGTCTTACTACAACACTCTCACCCAAACTTACAGAATAATTCAGAAGAGAGGGGCAAGAGGTAGTCCTGCCCATGTGTACCACCAGCCTGCCCAAACTCCTCTTGATGACATAAACACACCTTGCAAAGCTCAGGAGAAAAATACGTCTGAAAGGTATCGTAACATTGCAACTCCTGCAAAGATGTGTCCTTATCAAAACTGTCTGGTCAGGTGTAGATTTAGACTCTTGGGGTCACAATGCATCTCTGAGAAAGTCAGAATTACTGGCATTTCTTCCTTGTTTTTTCAACCCAGACAGCCAAACACATGCTGTATTGCAAATGAACAAGCCTTCCTTTGAAATGGACCTAAATATTATAGTGGGAGCTGGATACCTCCCAGTTTGGGGCCAAACTTGGGTGGAATGCTGTGTTCCTTAGAGGGCTCCCCTCCTCTTTGACCCAACAAGTGGCAAAGCCCAAGAGTTGCAGGTGGCCAGAGCTACAAAGCCCAGAAATACATCTGCTTCATTCCTTGCTGTGAAATTCTAGGAAATCTGTCAGTTTCTGAGAGTCCTGATTGAAAGAGCAGCTAGATACATGCTTGTCCATTAGACGTGGTGCAGTTTCTTCAGTGGCTGCGTCTGGAGCTGGAGTACAACAAAAAGGCAAAGGACAGACACTTGGCTGTACACCTACAGAATCCAGTACTCTCTATCCCAAACTGGCAAAACTGGCCAAAGCTTTTATTCTGATATTCCACCCAGCATGGCCATTGTAAACCTGCATTTGTTACAGCCATCAGGAACAGTCCTCACAGCACCTCCACACAATCGACCATCCAGTCTATCTTCTAAAAGTCAGGTTGTCAACACAAAGTTTCACCAGAAGGGACAGGAAGATTATAGAGTCCTCTGCCCTTTTCTTTGTCATCTCCTCCTACCTTTCCCTGAACTTTCCTTCTCTTTGGCAAGAAACTTCAGAAGTCAGTTCCATGACTTTATGGACAGATCTATATAAAACAGTGACTCAGTCTGCGCTCACTTACTGGCAGAGATGTATCAGCTGCACACAACTTTAAAATGGTGAAATAGAAAAATTACAATTAAACAGAAAAAGAAAACATTGTGGGCCAAAAGTTGGGGGTGTAAAATCTTCCTCATGTGTCAGCAGTATCTGCATTTTAATATTAAAGATGGGCCCAAAGAGTTTCTTTATGAGTCTCTTCTCCTTCAAAGCTCAAATATTGACTCTCAAGAGGATTTCTGTGTCTTGGTCCAGAATTCATTTCTACCCACTTTCAGTGTAAATCTCATATTAAAATAACAAGATGGCAGTGGCTGGCAGTGTGGAGAAGGTGTAATCTACTCATTAGATATTTCTTAGCACCAACATCCCAGCTGCAAGCAGGGATCTTAGTCGAGGATGGTCCAGAAAGGTTCTTGTTCTGAACACCTGGAGGATATTGTGCTGCTTATTGTCAAAAAAAAAATGCAATCAATTTTGGTCACTTTAAGTTACAAGTCTCAGGAAAGCAAAAACTCTGCTAGTGATTTCAGATGCTTTTTTCTCCTCTCAGAAATTAAAACCAGTGCCTGGACTGGTGCCTTTAAATTTATTTATCTTTTTTAAATTAAAACAACCACTTAAAAAATAAAAGCACCAGCTACTGACTTTTACTTTAGTTAAAATTTTCTGGCAAGTATCATGCCAGGATTTTTTTTTTTTTTTTTTTTTTTTTTTTTGTATGGGAACTTGAGGGGCAAGTTGGTGTGAGAAACTTTCCCAAATAATCTGTGTAAACCACACCAAAACCTAACAAACTCAACCAGTCTGGAAAGGTCTGGGAGTGAGAGGAAGGCACATCTGCAGACAGGCTGGGGACATCAGCAGTTTTCAGCTGGCTGCCAGAGCAGCAACAGCTTCTGCATTCCCTCAGGCGACAGGGAGTTGGATTTGGTGGTTCTGGAACCAGCAGAGCACCTGGTCTGGGCAGCCTTTGGCTTCTTCATGGGGGATTTGAAGGGAGCCTGAGGAATTGGGGCACTCCTCCCTTGTGGGCAGACTGGGCACCTGACGGCTGCGGGCTGCTGGGGAAATCCCGGCCAGCGCCTCTCAGTACTGCAGGCAGGTGTCCAAACCTTTGGGCCACAGGGCAAGTGAGTCCTTGAAACTTCACTGCGGACGCAGGAGAAATCCCCGTGGAAGGCCTTGAGAGGGAAGTGAAAAAACCAAGACACATCAGTACAAGCATCTTCAGCGACATGAATCAGGATGGAGCAGGCTCAGGGTCGGACAGCATAATGTTCATGTTAAAATGGGGTTTTTGGTCCTCTACTCTGAGCCCCTGTATCCCCATCACAGGAACAATGATATTCTGTACCATTCCTTGGTGTGTTATGGAAGAGCCTCCTTGGTGTGTTATGGAAGAGCCTTCTTCATGCTTGGGCAAGGTACCAAGTGCTTCCCCCTGACCCCACAGATAGTTTGAAGCCCAAATACCCCAACATCAGCCTCATAGGTACCATCATGTTTTTTCTCCAGCTCCAACCTGGAGAGGGAAACATGGTCCTACCTGTTCAGATTAACACAAACCTCAGTTCACCACCTTTCTCTTGGAGGTTGTGGTATCTCAACTTGAAGCCAAGTCTCTTTCCTGCCATTTCTTCCTTCCCCCTCTCCTTCCCAGTTCAACTCGTTTCCTGTCCTGAGACATTTGCAGCAAATGTGTGTCTCTTGATTTGTCCTGTAAACTCCTTGTGACCATGGGAACAGTTCCTGACCCAGCTGGCAGCCTGCATGCTCTTCTCATTAAACTTTGGCTCTCACCTCAACTGGATCTTTAGGCAACATCCAGGTGAGCCCAGCTGGGAAAGCACTTCCATTCACCTTGAAGATGCATACAGCATTGCTTCCCAGCCTGCCTTTCACTGGGGGAAGATTCATCTGCTCAAACACTGACCCCCTCCCCACTACACACTGCCTGTCCTCAGATCAATCCCGTTTACAACTGCTTCCCCAAATCCTTTATTCAGGGCACACAACCAGAAGAAAACCAGTGGAGTTCTGCAAGATGACTGGTACTGGGAAAGCCTGTGCCAAATGAGAGAAGGCCAGAATTTATGGGCAATGGTATTTTGTGAAGCCTGGAACTTCTTATTGAAATTGTCAGAGCATCTGAAATACTTTTGCCAGTCAAAACCAGTGGTGCACAGGGTTCTGGTTCCTGAATTTCTGCAGAAAACTTCAAAGCACTGTCATGTGGCTTTAAGGTCCACATGGATCCCGCCTGTTTGTTAGCCCAGCCAGGGGATTTAGTGCTCCTCAGACACCTCCCTAACACCAACTCACAGACTAAGCAGGCAAACACTGACTGCAGTCAGCACCCACCTCTTGTGCTTGCACCTTCCTGGTGCACTGAGAAGGGGCTACAGTGCAATACCCTGCTATGCCCTGCCAGCTCACTCCAGTGGCTCAGCCTCCATGGTGGCCCACCAGGAGAGGAGCGGGGAGGGAGGCAGCAGGGCTTGCAAGCAAGACTTGTGTTATGGCTGTATGCAGTGTTTGATGGAGGAGCAGAGCAGCCTTCAGCCCTTCCTGAGAGCTGGAAGCAGAGCCAGAGAACCCACCTGAGGGGATCAGCATCAAGTCACCATGCAACCCAGCTCCATACTGGTGAGGAACCAAGGTCATCTGTGAATTTTCCCAGGCCCCTCTGTCATCCAGACCCCTGGAGTACCTGGTGGGGGTGGTGGCCCATTAAGAGGGCAGACCACTTGGGAATCATCGCTTTCTGACCAAAGCATGCAAATCTTCCCTTAAGTATCTGGCGGAGGAGGTGAGTTATGTTACTGGTCCTCCCAGCTGCCTTGTTATGTCCAGCTGGAAGCTGCAAAGTGTAAACTGGGTGGAAGATGACACAGAGGGAATGTTTTTGACCAAGGAAATTGTTATCTCTTGCTGGCATTAGCCCAGAAGGAGGATCTGAAGCCTGAGAGGGTCTGTGAGAGCCATATTTTAACCACCAGTATGAGAGTTACTGTAGCATAAACTCTCTCGGCTCCCCCCTGGGAGCAGTGAACAGCAAAGCGCTCTGTGCGTGTGCACGCACGGGCATGAACAGAGCGCGCTGCAAAGTGTCAACGGCGTTCTGAAGAACATGGTTTAAGGCCATTCTGGGGATTTCCCAGCCCTGACAAAGAATTTAATTTCCCTCCACGGGGTGGGAAAATTCAGCAGGGCTTTGGTTGCTCAGGACACTTTAGCAGAGCAGCTACGATGTGGAGGCAGGGTCTCCTGCCACCAGAAGCTGCACTGGGTCCAGTCACAGCAAGGAATTTAGGCTTGTGGAGAGTACCTGGGTTCCTGACTTCTATGGTTGTACCCTACCATGAGTCCAGCCTTAACAGACCTGCAGCCAGGCCTGTCTGCTTTATGTGCAGTTACAGCCCCCAAATCTCACACTAAAGGAAGGAGAGGGTGACAGAAGGTCATCTCCATGGCTTAAGCTGGGAAACGCAAGAGTTTCCACTGACAGGGCAGATGGAAAGACCAAGCCTGCCAGGCCGCTTCCCATTCCTAACAGAAGAGAAAATATGCTTTTCAAATGAGAAATCTTCCAGATATACACTGAAAAAAAGCAGAGACAGAAAATATGTGGGGGAGGGGAGACAGAGGGAAAGCATGTGTGAAAGATAATCTCCCAGAAAAGAAAAAAAGAATAAAAAAGAATATCTCAAAAATGAAAAATCCTTGGCAGCAATTATGACAGTCCGGTTTCATTGGGTAGGTTCTGAAATGATTTTCACTTGCTTTGCAGAACAAAAAGATCTTTGGAGAAAGCTTTGAAATGAAGGTAAGTCCCTGCAGTTCATGCACTTTTCTGCAGTACCATAGGACTGGGGGAACTCCATGCAGCTTTCTGTCACCAGTGCCCTGTGTGACCTTCAGTAAGGAATTTAAATCACCTATGCCACAAGCTTAGTTGATATAATAGGTGATAACAGGATGAAAAAATGTTTTGATTTAAAAGCCAAGATACGGTAAAATATGTAGACTGGGGTTCATCTGAAACATTTCCAGTAAAGCATCAACAACAAAAAGCTGTTTGTTTTATTGGGATGTCAAATATAAATGCTGCAACTAGTCCAAAAAAAGCCTTTTTGTTTAATTTTCATGGCTCAAAAAGGTGGGGAGAAAAGTATTATCTCTTATTATTTTTAAAAAGTTAAATATAAATACATCTATGTAATATTTCAAAACAAAAACATGAATAATTTTTGAGATGTCAGACCAGTTTAGTTCTTAACCTAAGAAATTCAACATGAGTGATGTTAGTTGAAATTAATAAGTATTTTTGAAGGAAATTAAGAAATGTATATATATATATATATATATATGGAAGAATTCATCAGTTCAAAAAGCCAACAGTACCTCCCCGTCCTGCAGGAGTTTGGGGGTAGTTAAATCAGGCATACGAAATCCACAGAAACTATGTGACAAGATGCCAGATAAGTGTCTCAGAAAGACAGGATTTGATTGTCATGGGCCTGTTCTCATGAAAAATAAAAGGCTCCAGTTTCTCTACAATTATGTACAGACAAGACATGTGTTTCACTGCATGGCACCAAGCCTGGAGTATATTTTTTGCTCCTGAATTACAAGGAAAACTTGGCATGAGGATGACCAACGCAGCAAGAGGTAGGCAGATTTGATACAGATGCATGGGATATTCTCCCAAATTCAAAAGCTTTTAGTGTCATAGCTGATTTTTCTTTGACCTATCTATGGAATACCCTCATAGGCACCTTCTGAGATTGAGCTGAGATTTTTAGGTGGTACCACCATAGACTTATAAAGGAAAAAAAAAAGAATTATCTTAGTGCCCTTCCACCTATGCCTGGGGTTCTGCAGTAGCAGGGTTTTTGAACTACCATAATCTGAAACAGAAGGCAAGATTGAGATGGACAAGGATAGGATTTTCTATCTTTGCCTGTAGCAGCTTTTGAGGTTTACTCTTTGGGTGATCCTTCAGATGTGTTGTCTCCATTTCATTTTTTTGAGCCTGCAAAAACAGGAGGGTGAAGATGCTTTTTCATCATGATCTTGTTCAGGACAGTGGGAATTCAGAGAGATGGGGATGTAATTCTGCTTCTTGGCAGCACCCACGTGTCTGTGCAGCTCTTGCAACCATTAGGAATAACCACTAGGTTTGGAGAGTGTCAGAAATGGAGGTTTTGAAATTCTCTCTGCTACTCCTCCCTTTCCTTCCTTCCACAGTGAGTCCCCTAGGATGACATTCCAGCTCAGGTGTCCAGATCATAGTCAGCCCATGGCCAACAGCACCATAAGGCTCTGATGGCTCCTTTCCCTCACTTCTTCAAGACATGCTGCTGAGTGTTTGTACCAGCAGCCTTCATTTCCTGTGGACCTCTGTTGGCAAACAGCCCATTCACCATCTTTCATGAGTGGCAACATAACCAACACGAAGAATTAATTTTGCTCATTTAAAGAGGAGGTTGGCAGTTAGTACCAGGAACAGCCGTGCTTCTTTCAAGATTTAATCAAGGTCTACAAACAAGCCAGAGGAAGAGGCAACAGGCTTCACATAACAAGCAGACTAGTCTGACTCTGACATTTTCCTTCTGTATCCCCAAGGAACAGCTGCCCCCCAGGGAAAGCAGACAGTACAGTTATGCAGTGTTAGAAGTATAATTTGAAACCGTAAAATAGGAGAGCCTCCCTTTGGTGCAGATCTCTGGGTGATCTTTCCCTTTGGATGTCACACAAAGCCACCACAGAGACATGTGTCCTTTGAGAGTTAAAAACATCAAACCTGTCTCACTGAGGACAACAATTCTAATTTAACTTGTGTTCCAAAACATCCCTAATGGTAGTATGACTCTGTCCTGTCGTATGAAGTTTTCAAGGACAGCATGAAACGTTTGTGTGCATTCAGAGTGGCCATGGGTGTGAAGTGTCACACACATAAGCACGTATCTCTGTGTGTATATATATGTACACACATACATACGTATCTATATATACACATATGTATATATATATTCTGCAACTGTGGTGGACTGAAAAATCAGCCCCTCAATATTTATAACTTTGGCTCATGTCCCAAGCAAAGCAGCCCTAGTGCAGAAGCTCTATTTGTGGCAATGGGATCTACACACTCCATTTTAGTTCTAATCCTAGGCAAGCTGGCAGACATAAGGTTTTATGGGAAGTAGAACAACTAATCCATGCTGAAGTGCACCGCAGAAGGTTTCCTAAGTATAGCGTCCCCTCAGAAATATGAGGGCTCAAATTAACCCCCTAAATCCTCTTTATCAAAGTCAGCCAAGCCTGGGGATGGTAAATTGATTATGTGGACAACTCCAGCAGATGAAGTACTTATGGGAGAGGGCTGTGAGGAAAGTGTAGAAAAAAGACGGAATTAGCAAAACTACTGACATGGAAATCTCCTGGAGCTTGAAATCTGAGCACAGTTCTGCTGAATCCACACCATTCACACCAGAATTTGGAGAGACATGCATCTTGCTTGGGCACCCTGACTGATTTGTGAAGAACAGCAAGATAAATCCTTGGTAGAAGCAGAACTTTGAGAATGTGGATAATTTTGACCCCACAATGTTACTTGTTGCCCCTTTGGCAGTATTGCCCAGTGTGGGGTGTAGTCTTTGTCCTCTAATATTCCCATCCAAATCCATGGCTGTGTTCAGCTTTGCTCTAGTTTCTGGGCTGTATTAAATAATCAAAGAGAGGTTTCATTCCGCTTTGTGAGTACTGGCTTCTGGCCAACTGTAGAGTGGAGGTCTGGTTACAAACATTTTTAAACACAAAGTGTGGCCAGGTCCAGGCTTTCTGTTTGGACACATTGCTCCAAGTCAAGGAGAAATTTCCAGTTGTCTGGTTGCTGAGTCAGCAGAAACATTGGGAATTAGCAGAGGGTTTGGTTTTTTTTTTGTTTTGCTTCCCCTTCGAACCTTGAAACAGGCTCCAATTTTTTTTAAGCTTTGGCCAGTGGTTCTCATGTCTTCCCAGATGAGCTGTCCAACAGGAGATTGCCAAGTGCCCTGGGAGTTTTCTGTGACCCTGACAATTGGCCCAGAAAGGAGGGAGCTGAGGAGGGAGCTGCCACCTATCATGCTCATTTCATGTGAGATCCTGAAGGGACTGACAACCAAAGGTCTTTCTTACCAAAGTGCAACTCACAAAGGAGCAAAGAAGGGAGAGGAATGCAATGAAAACATCTGATATAGAAGAGCTTTTGGTTGATATTTCTTTGCTGAACAATCAGCTATTTGTGGGAATTATTTTTATTCCTTTAATGAGTAATTATGGCGAATGAATATTATCTAGAGAAAAATTTTCTGATAATGAAAAACACAGATTTTGCCCTGCAAATTCAGCTTCATAAATTCCTAAAGCAGGAACAGGTTCACCAATTTCTCCCTTCCTAATGCTCATGGAGTAAATGAGAAAGACTATAGAGCTGGGAGTTGAAAATTATTTTTTTTTCACAACTGATGGCTGCCACAGAGAGTTCTGCTTCTATAGCACTGATCCAGATCTGAAGGCCTGACACAGAGAACAGCTATAGACTGAAAAACTCCCTCACTTGTCCCCTGTTTCTCCAGATTTAGGGTCTCTCTCTCTGAGTAGTCCCAAATTCACCCTAGAAAGATTGATTCCATTTGAAAATTAGAGAAAAGATACTTCAAACAAATTAAGGGTCTGATTTGGGGCTACAAATAATTTTTTAAAAAAAGTATACTGTGTAGAAAGGTCTCCTTGAAACCTTTATCAAGAATCCCAAACAAAACCTCTCACCTCCTTGACCTGAAGAGCTAAGAACCTAAATATCTAGGAAGACTGGTTGTAATTTCCTCTAAGCTCAGATCACCAGATTCAAAAAAGGGATAAAAGCATGTGTCCCTTTTAGAATATTTTTGCCCTCCCTTTCCCTTCGTATTTTACCATGTAGGACTTTTCAGGCATCCTGTGAACAGAGGAATAGTTGGGACAAAAAACAATGAAGAATTTCCCAGGTCTCTGGTGGAGTAGAAGTTCTGTGAACTACAGCCTGAACAGTTTTCATGTACCCTCAGAAACCTATAAATGTTTTCAAAGAATATTTACTAGCAACATTTTCACTAGCATTTGCCAAACTCATTTGAAAAGGGAAGCAAAGTTTCTGTCAGAGGAGCAATTCCTAGCAAGGGAGCCACA
>WEIU01008335.1:197532-268180 GCA_013389925.1 Aegithalos caudatus
GAAGCAGAACTTTGAGAATGTGGATAATTTTGACCCCACAATGTTACTTGTTGCCCCTTTGGCAGTATTGCCCAGTGTGGGGTGTAGTCTTTGTCCTCTAATATTCCCATCCAAATCCATGGCTGTGTTCAGCTTTGCTCTAGTTTCTGGGCTGTATTAAATAATCAAAGAGAGGTTTCATTCCGCTTTGTGAGTACTGGCTTCTGGCCAACTGTAGAGTGGAGGTCTGGTTACAAACATTTTTAAACACAAAGTGTGGCCAGGTCCAGGCTTTCTGTTTGGACACATTGCTCCAAGTCAAGGAGAAATTTCCAGTTGTCTGGTTGCTGAGTCAGCAGAAACATTGGGAATTAGCAGAGGGTTTGGGTTTTTTTTTGTTTTGCTTCCCCTTCGAACCTTGAAACAGGCTCAAATTTTTTTTAAGCTTTGGCCAGTGGTTCTCATGTCTTCCCAGATGAGCTGTCCAACAGGAGATTGCCAAGTGCCCTGGGAGTTTTCTGTGACCCTGACAATTGGCCCAGAAAGGAGGGAGCTGAGGAGGGAGCTGCCACCTATCATGCTCATTTCATGTGAGATCCTGAAGGGACNCTTCCCCTTCGAACCTTGAAACAGGCTCAAATTTTTTTTAAGCTTTGGCCAGTGGTTCTCATGTCTTCCCAGATGAGCTGTCCAACAGGAGATTGCCAAGTGCCCTGGGAGTTTTCTGTGACCCTGACAATTGGCCCAGAAAGGAGGGAGCTGAGGAGGGAGCTGCCACCTATCATGCTCATTTCATGTGAGATCCTGAAGGGACTGACAACCAAAGGTCTTTCTTACCAAAGTGCAACTCACAAAGGAGCAAAGAAGGGAGAGGAATGCAATGAAAACATCTGATATAGAAGAGCTTTTGGTTGATATTTCTTTGCTGAACAATCAGCTATTTGTGGGAATTATTTTTATTCCTTTAATGAGTAATTATGGCGAATGAATATTATCTAGAGAAAAATTTTCTGATAATGAAAAACACAGATTTTGCCCTGCAAATTCAGCTTCATAAATTCCTAAAGCAGGAACAGGTTCACCAATTTCTCCCTTCCTAATGCTCATGGAGTAAATGAGAAAGACTATAGAGCTGGGAGTTGAAAATTATTTTTTTTTCACAACTGATGGCTGCCACAGAGAGTTCTGCTTCTATAGCACTGATCCAGATCTGAAGGCCTGACACAGAGAACAGCTATAGACTGAAAAACTCCCTCACTTGTCCCCTGTTTCTCCAGATTTAGGGTCTCTCTCTCTGAGTAGTCCCAAATTCACCCTAGAAAGATTGATTCCATTTGAAAATTAGAGAAAAGATACTTCAAACAAATTAAGGGTCTGATTTGGGGCTACAAATAATTTTTTAAAAAAAGTATACTGTGTAGAAAGGTCTCCTTGAAACCTTTATCAAGAATCCCAAACAAAACCTCTCACCTCCTTGACCTGAAGAGCTAAGAACCTAAATATCTAGGAAGACTGGTTGTAATTTCCTCTAAGCTCAGATCACCAGATTCAAAAAAGGGATAAAAGCATGTGTCCCTTTTAGAATATTTTTGCCCTCCCTTTCCCTTCGTATTTTACCATGTAGGACTTTTCAGGCATCCTGTGAACAGAGGAATAGTTGGGACAAAAAACAATGAAGAATTTCCCAGGTCTCTGGTGGAGTAGAAGTTCTGTGAACTACAGCCTGAACAGTTTTCATGTACCCTCAGAAACCTATAAATGTTTTCAAAGAATATTTACTAGCAACATTTTCACTAGCATTTGCCAAACTCATTTGAAAAGGGAAGCAAAGTTTCTGTCAGAGGAGCAATTCCTAGCAAGGGAGCCACAACCTCCTTTGAGCTGCCTTTGGGTGGGGGTGGGGGGGAAATAAAAAAGCAAGCAAAAAAAGTAAAAGTAAGAGGAGGAGGAGAGGGAAAGAGGAGAAAAGCATCTGTAAACCATAGTCTGCAATTTTGGCTTTGGAGCTCAAGATAATAAGACCACGGACTGACAAATTCCAAGAGGTTTTTTTTCTATTTATATTAGCTTATATTTATTTATTCAATATGTGAGAATGTGATTCCTTGCATTAATCATTACCTTGGTAGAGCTTTTCCTGATTTCTTTCCAAGATTTAAAAAAATAAAACCAGAAAAAAAAGGGACACAAAAATTTAGTGTAGATTGTTGTCTTTTATGGAATAAGCCCCCCTTGTAAGAAAGGGCAGGACAAGTTGTCAGGACAGCCCTGAAGTCTAGGGTTTTATTTATACCATTGTTGCTGGGAGATTTGCAAAAAGGCGTGCAGATGCTCTCCTCATGGAAACAAACAGGCCAAGTTTGTGTCAGATTTCAGAGAAGGTCTGGATAGACCTCTCTGAGCCATGTCACCCTTGAACTCCATCCTCCATGTGGAATATCCCAAATTTCCACTTTGGTTTCTGTTCAAGGATAAGGGGTTTGAGACCCCAGCCTTCCAGCCTGCCCTACAACAACAGCCCTGCCCTGACTCCCCTGCCTTCCATACCTATGGCAGATTCTCTGGAGATGCCCACTGGCCTAATGAGGTGTTTAGTGCCATACCAGGGTCCTAAGCTCTGGTGAAAAGTGGAGCATGTTCCAATGTAAGTGGACACTGCTCTCATTCAGACCCCAAAGTGTCATTCTGGTATTGAGGGTTAACTGAGATGTGTAATTGGAATCAGTCCCATTTTCCTACAGAATGTGCAATTTCTGTGTTTAGAGCTGGAATTAATAAGAAAGTCCACTCAGTGCAAGCATGAGCAATTGTTTTCATTGGTTACCAACAGCAAAGGAGGAGGACAGCAGCTGGAAAGATGCCCTCCAAAAAACTGCTAATGAAAAAGAAAGGTGAAAGTGAGGGTCCTGTACTGGGATTCATTTTCATACTGGCTGAGTTATAGCAGAGCCTTCAAAGAAAAGGAGACTGCTTTGCACCAGGAAAATGTCTCAGGCCAGGAGTAGAATCAGGCTTGGAACAAATAGATAAGAGCAGCTCTGTGAGCTACCTACTTGAGGGTCAATGAGAAGATAGGATTCACCTGAGCTGGAGAAGATTCCTCTCTAGAACAACACAAAAGGCAACTACGAGGAGAGACTGTAGGTGTGACTCAGTTTCCTGAATAGAGAAGC
This sequence comes from Aegithalos caudatus, assembly GCA_013389925.1. NCBI lineage: Eukaryota > Metazoa > Chordata > Aves > Passeriformes > Aegithalidae > Aegithalos > Aegithalos caudatus. Next base: position 200,685 of record WEIU01008335.1, read on the forward strand.
TTTTTGAAATGCTTACAGTGCTGTATAAAAGTTAAAAGTTGCACCCCCAGTCTTCCCAGACACGGAACCACCTTTCTCTCCTCCATTTCTATGTATTTTATGTCTTCAAAAAACCAATTTCTTCTACACCATAAACATTCCTCAGCTGCCAGGACTGCAAGAAGGGAAGATAATGATTTCTGTGCTTCTTTTGTGCTGATGGGTGAAGATGGCTTAACTGATGATTTCTGGTATGCTTTGGAGAAGGTGAAACTTTAGCACTATCTAAGCAATGAAGTCCTTCCCTCCTAGCAGAGACATGTATCCTGGCCAGCATTGCTCAGTTTAACCCACTAGCTTAAAATTCATCCTGCACTTTGAAGTGAGTCATCCGAGTGGGGAACAGGAATCTCCAAGGTACGCAGGGTTCTTCCTGCCCATGTAGAATAGATCACCACCACAGTCCTTCAGACAAAGGGCCAGCCCAGAGCTGTCTGACTCAAACAATCAGGTTTTCATCTCCTGCCTTGGGAGACTACTCCACTTTTAGGAAAGTTTTCCTCAAGATGATTTTTCCTTTGCTAAGCTGTAACCCACTGTTCTTAATTCTCTGTGTCTTGCATTAGCCCCCCTCCACCCTGGACCTCCCTGAATGACTGATCTTTCTTCTTGGATGATCTTCAGATATTTGCACATCATTATTTTTCTCTCCTGGTAAGAGGTCTTGTAGCCCATAGCAATGCTTTTGTGTCATAATGTTTTGGGTCTTGTGTTTATCTGAAGCAAATTTCTTGTCTTCTTTTTAAGAAAAAAAAAGTCAGAAAATATAAATGGAAATCAAAATCAACTGGAGTCATTCACCAGTCAGGATGCCATCTGCCAAAATGTTTTCCAAGATGCTTTTATTTATGGCTGACTTTCAAAACTGCAAATGAAACAGCGTAATGGAAATATTGGCACCACCTTATCTTTTTTCTACACTAACGTAGAGACAAGTGAACACACCAGGGATTCATGGGTGTGATACTTTGACCCTGTGGGAGCTCAGCTGGGAATAAACAAACACCCTTTTTTCATCACTTTCTTTCCTAGAACTTCCTCGGGTTCATTAGTAACCATCCTCCCATTATTTTACATGTCTAGAATGTCAGGCATCCCAAAGGATACTTATGTCCTTAGCATAGTATCCATTTTTTAAAAAAATACTAGGAGCAGAAAGTGATATAGCAGAGAAGTCCCACATCTCATTTAGCAAATATCAGCTCCTTAACCAGGAAGATGCATTAACAAGAAGATGTAAAAATTGTGACAGGGCCAATGAGGAAATTCACCACGCCCAGGAAACCATAGGTTAAACACCTATAGTTAGACAAGGGAATCACCTTCTAATACTGACTTCTCTCCAGGCCTTGCAAACAACTTTGGATACCTAATATTGTGGGTACTTCTGATATCTTGGACTTCACATGCCCCTTGTAGACATATAAAATTAGGTTAGGAAGAAGCACTGAAATGTGTGAGCTGTACTTTTAACTGTCCTCTGTAAAATGGACAATTAACAGCAATGAGTACTAAGAGGAGAAATATCCTACAAATATTCTGAAATGCTCATATACTTCTGACACCAAGGCCACAGAAGTAGCCACATTAGATGGGCTGAATTTTAGTTAATTTCCTTTCTTTTTTTTTTTTTTTTTTTTTTTTTTTTTTTTTTTTTTCTGTTGGTCTTGCGACTTAAATTCTTTATACCCAAAAGGTGAAATTCCTGTGTTAAATACTCCAGTCCTTCCTATGGAGTTGATCACGGTGGCTATTTTGCTACTGAGGGTCCACAGAAGCTGTGAAGCCTGATGCCTCTGCAGCAAATACACGTTCACATTCTGTGGATTTCTCCTAAGATGAGCATGAATCATGGCTGCAATAAAATAGTTCACCTCTGACAAGCTTCTTTTGGATATTTTTAAGAATCAGTGCCTTCGTTGAAAAACCCATAAAATAACCCACAAACTGAAAGGGACGTCACTACCGTAGGAGGGGTGGGCAGGTGGCAGTGACATGGAAATTGGTCAGGATCTGAGACTTAATGATGCTGTCAACTTGGAATTTTCAGGAAGAAATTTTATCTCCATTTATCCTGATCAGCTGCAGCGGCCATACCCATAGCATGACACTCCAGGCCCCAACTGCTTAGACTTTATTGCTTGCTGACTTTTTCTTTCCTGCAACATATTGCAAATTCTTTCTAAACATCTGTTTGCACAGAGAGATGTGTTGAAAAGACTGTGGTTATTCATTTAATCACATTTTGACATGGCATCACTGAGTGATTATATTAGCAAAGCTGATGAGTTTTCTTTACAAAGGGAAGCCCCATGGAAGAACATGAAACAGGCATTGTTGTAATTTTGCTGGAACGAAAGAGGGGAAAAACTCAAACCCAAAAAAGCCCTTGCTCACGGCATGTCTCCACCCAGCAACGAAAGGCAAGCCAGAGATCTCTGAACAAATCCTAATTAAGGCAGTAAGCTCACAGAGCAACAAGCAGTACGGGGGATAGTCTGCCTGGTCTCTAAGTAGCAGGATTCAAGTGCCTGACGGTGTAAATCCCCATTGTTCTTTCGGAACAGAAGTGGCCGGGACCCAGCACTGCATGATTGCAGCTGGACCTCTGCACCCACATCAGATGGGGGGAGAAGCTGTGAGTTACGTCGTGATCTGGACTTCAAGAAACCTGTGCTCTGCTCCTGATCTGGAGCAACCAATTTACTGTTTGTAAAAAAACCCCACAACCCAGCTGTGTACAGTTCCAGAATGGATTCAGTACTTCAGTCTCCTCTCCCCTGTAGAGGCAAGGAGGGTGATTTAAGGCAAAGTCCTGAAGGTCTTGTACTGTGAGGATCTTCCAGCTAAAAGAAAAGTGAATGACTGCCATTAACAGCTAGTTTGCTTGTATAAGGCTGTTCTTGGTGTCTTCAGACTTTCTGTGGATTCCAAGCTCTGCAGCTCTACAAAGCATGATTTCAGAGCATTTTCCTGCCATTACGGAGAGGGTCCAGAAGAAATCCTTAAGCTAACCCTTCTTTTTCTCTTTGTCTTTTCTTGTAGGTTGAGAAATAGAACCGATTTAGAAGTGCTTTGTTTCTGCTGCTTTCACTGTGAATTTATTGCTCATGAAAGGAACTAGGCTGACATCTCCAACAGTTTTGTTTCATTCTCAGAAGAGCAGCTACAGAGGAAGACGTTGGCGGCTCCCCCAGGGCCAGGCTCCAGCACTCGTGCAGAGAGTCAGCAGATGCCCGTCCTCACCACAAACTCAGCTCTCCTTCTGAGCTGGCAAGCTGGGCCGGGACAGCCATGGCAATGCTACGTGTCATGGCACAGACAGGATCCTCTCTCCCGCAGTTGTCACCAGGAGGGTTGAGGCAGGGGGGAGGAGGCGGGCAGTGTTTTATATGTGCTGAAATCTACTTTAAATACAGTTCCTGGAGGGCCATCTGCCCTCCAGGACCAAAATCTGAGACTCCATGAAGTTAAGACTATCTTAAAAGCATGTCCCCAATTCAACCGTAAGTCCCTAAATTCTTTTGTGTTGTCTTTTTCTGAAGGAGAGGTAAATATGCTCTCTGAGAGCATTTCAGACAAAAAACTATGCCATGTATAGTGCTAGAAGTCACACCAGATAATCTGCTGCTTTTCAGAGTGCTTCCTCCCCACAGCATCCCACTGACAATCCCAATAAAGATTAATGGTACAGATGCCCCCTCTGCCAGCAGCTGTGCTCATGGGAGAAAACACTTCCCCTTGTATTTATCACACCTCTCCCACTAACAACTTCTCCCATTGCATGTTCCCTTACTCATTTCAGCCACAAGGAGCTGGATTTGGAAACTAATTAAACAATGAGGTCTTTGCAATTTTGTTTCAATCAAATTGCAAAGAATTTGGAGAACTTTTACACAACCAGCTCTACTGCTGGGTGGTTCAAAATAGAGAATATGTGTCCACAGCATGGACACCTTTTCTACTCCAGGGGGCTCATGCTTAAATAGTGCAATGGATGCAGGTCCCTGGAAAGTGCATCAAGGGAAAGGGGCTCTGCTACTAATTCCTTTGTTTCTTCCCTTCACTGGACTGCTCAGCCGAGCCCTTCTCCCTTTTCAAGGCTGAAAGGAAAGGCTTCCCATGAAGACTTGAAATGCTAACTTGATGTCCTTTAGGAGGTAGTTCATAGTAATCCTCAATTTCTATTTATTTGATTTCCAGCAATGGAAGAGCTTTCAGGAGCAAGCATCCTCTGAGATCACCAACTTGCAGCAGAATATCTGTGCAGTTGTTTTCTTTCTGGTGGAACATCCTGTGTGTGGAAGACACACAAAGCAGGAGGGATCCTGTGTGCACACAAGGGTGCTGGCTGCCTGCAGGCAGCCTCATGCTTCATGCAGCTGTGACAGCAGGGAGACATCTGTGAGCCAGTGGACAATGCTCGTGGCAAGAAAACCTACCTGTCTGTAGATGACACAATGGTATTTCCTGTTCCTTTAGTCTGTGGGTCAAGCAGAAGTGTGACTATGCAGAATCCCCCATGGAGAGAGAAGCCATGTAAGTGAGCCAACATGTGCTGGCTCATGGGATCTATTAAAAGCCATTTCTTTCCTTCTTTTCTTAGCATCCCAATCCTTCTCCTGTCACATGTCTTGACAAAATGGTGCTTCATGTGTCAAAGTGGAGCAATTATTCTACACATATATTCATCTTCAAGGACCATTTGAGTCACTTGAGGTTTTCTCAAGGCTTTGAGGTAGCAACAGACATCTCAAAGAAGAGCTCCAGCTTGCAAACACATCACTGGGAAAGTCAATATATTTGAATCTCTTGGATGCATGTCAGGAGCTCACTGCGTTGTGAGGCTTGGCTACAGCTCCCAAGCTCTCTCCCAGGGAATTCATCAGGATCTCTCTCCTGTGTGTCTACAAGTTTACGTTTTGCTTTGGCCTGAGCATCCATACTGATATAATACTTGATTTTTTATAAATCCACCCCCCATAGGTGAATGGAGGAATCAGCAGGAAGCTAATTGCATCATTTAACTTCTCATCCTCCTCAGCTGTCAATCAGCTTTCTGCTTTTGTGACCCAGAGTTCAGTTGTCTCAAGGTTTATTTTCATTTTAATTTTTGTGCTAATTAAATTTAGATTCCAAGTTTAAAGAAAGCAAAAATGGTACTGCTGAGGCTGGGAATCAGGAGTTATATTTTTGTTATCTGAGTCCAGCCAGAGGGTAAGTGATACCAACTTTGCTGTAGGCTTAAAAGGCCAAAAAACAAAAAGGGAGGAAAGACACAAGATAGCTAACAACATGCAGTTTTCCTAACTTGTCTGTTTAATTTTTTTTTTTTTTGGGGGGGGGTGTTTCTCCCTGTGCTCTGGCACTTTGCAAGGTTTATTTAAATCAGCATATGTTTCCCCACATCTGTGTATCTTACCATACACGTGCCAGCACAGCATATGTTCACTGCTCTGCTCTGCTGTTTCTTTACATGCACGTGAATGTAGTGCTGGATGTGTAAGACACAGAAAAGAAATGGGGGAGTATGACCAAGCTACTCTTCTCTGGTATACCATGGAAGCAGTTAAGCGTGCTGAATAAGGTTTGGCCCAGCTGTGACACATTCTACATGCACAAGATAAAAGTTAACTCCAAATGACCTCCCTGCAAAAGTGCCTTCTCACCTTTCTTTTAGCTGGTCAGTTTTAGATATACAGAGGTATTCAATTGTATTAGAAGCTGCACAAGTCATAAAAAGGGCAATTCCTAAACAAGAATTAACAGCCAGACTAAAAAAGGAGAGGGAAGAAATAATGTTGGAGGAGCTCTGAAATCATCAGAAAGTTGATTGGCTGAACAAAAGCTCCTGGCCTCATGTTCCAGCTTTTTATCACATAACCTTCTTTCTGAGCATACAAAAAATGGATGTGCCTTTCCAAGTGCACATGGCAGTCAGATCAAGGCAAGACCCTCCTCCAGACCTTGTTGTGTGACCTGGACCATGTTGGGCCCCTGGTTGTTACCAACCAAAAGGATGATGAGAGCACTCTCTAATCTGCCCCCGTGCAGAGTTAGCCAGAACTGCTCAAGCAGCTGATCCAGGTGGTATGAGCTAATCCAGATGACTTTTGCTTGCAGCAGAGCTGACTGCCAGCAGAGCTCCAGGAGAGGTAATCTTTGGCTGGAGGGCTGTGCCAAGCCTCTGCAAGCTGTAATGGCTTCAACCAGCACAGCCACTTTCTGGCTGAACATCTGCTCGTGGCTGTTTATAAAAGGTAATACAGACATCAGCCTGGCTGCGCACGACCCCAGGCTCCACCTGCTCCTGGAACTGGGCCTGTCTTTCCCCTTCTTCCCTTTATTCTTCCCAGCCTTCACAGTCTGTGAGAAAACCACTGGCTCAGCTCAAGGTGGGGTGGTATAGAGTAGAAGAGGGAGCAAGGAGGGGCTTGTAGCAGGGTATTTCTCACCCTGTTCTCTCGCTCCTCATGTGGTTCATGTGTACTCACATGGTCTTTGGTTGAGGCCACGGGCCAGGGGCAGGGAGAGTCTCAGATGGATCTGATCACTGGAGCAGGATTCTGTGGGAAGCTTTGTGTTCAGTTGCAGGATGCTCCTCTTAGGTAATTGCTCAAGCTCCAGCCAAGTCCCTATCTGCAGGGAGCTGCACTTCCAGTCCATAACACCTTGGCATTATCCTGCTCTCATGAGTCAAACCGTTGAGCAAGTCAGGACTGAAGAAACATGGAAAGAATTATCTTTATAGATCAGCTTGTTCAATAGCTCCAGCTTCCCTGACTTTTCCTTGCGGGATGTTTTCCTTTCAAAATGATGAAGATTATTAGGCCTGTGGGCAAGTCATGATGGCTCTCTTTAGAAAGGGCTGGGAGTGATGGATGACTTTTCTCTGTCTTCCTCCACCTCCAAATTAATAACGGTACACCATAATTTGTCTCCCTGGATCCTTTTCTCAGTCTTAGCTAGATCTCAAGAAAATGTATTTGCACTAGGAAAAAAAGGCAAGTTCTTCCTGAGAAGAAGGAATCTAAAGAAAAATGATAATAAAATATTATCTGTTACTGATGGATCTTTCCAGGCAGAATAATTGACCACAGTTGGAGTCCAAACTCTTCAGGAAGGAGTTAATCAGAACAGTGTCTTGGAATCTTAGGATATTTTAGAAGAAAAAGACTGTTCATGCAAGAAGGAGACTGGACAGGAGCTGGTTGTTGGATGGTAGCAACACATGGATCATATAGTGTTAAACTTGCATCACTCTTTCCATTATAAATCCTGAGCCCGCCTGGGCTCCAAACTATCAGCTCAAAGATGAGCAATATTTATTTTCAAATATTGTGCAAAATACTTTGAGTCTTTTTGGAATCCCAGGGTGATGGGGAAGGCAAAGCATGCTGGATGATTTTTTTCTTTTGCAAAGCGTCCAAACTGTTTTGTTGCCGAAGTTCCAGACCAAAACGGGTTTAATTTTAAACAAATATTTATTCTTTCTTCAGTCGGGAGGGGTGAGGCAGAAATAAAAGCATCAGTGTTTGACCTCTAGCAAGCAAGTTCAGGCTGTGCAAAAACTGCATGTGGTAGATGAACCAGATTCCAGAATGAAGCAGAAGGAGAAAGTTAGGGGAGCACACTGTAGTGGCCTGGACTTCAAACTAACAGCAGTATTACGCTGTAGGAGCTTTTAAAAGACACCTCCAGATGGTGCCTGGTCTTTGTAAGGGTGCAGGAAATGACATGAATGAATGAAGCTCCTCTTCCAAACCCACCACCTAATTCTGGTGTCACTGAACTGGACAGTTTAAATGAGTCTCAGTTTGTCCAGCAGGACAAGGAGTCAGTAGAAGTCCAAAGCTGACAGGCTAACAAAGAGCACGAAGGAAAAGAATTTTTCACTGCTATTTTCTTTCACAAGAACAATCATTAAGAGCAAATAATTACCCAGCAGCACCCAAGGAAGGTGGACCCTTGCAAACTATTTGTAATACAAGTATTAAAGCTATGATTACTTCAGAAGATTCAGGCATCTTTAGACTCTCCAGTGAGGACACTCACCTTAGAAAGAAGTGTCTGCTGATGCTAACTCAGACTTGGAACCGTGTTACTCGTGTTACTATCCTGCTTTTTAAAATTCCCCACTGCCTTCTGATTTGAATATGCCATTTTATGTCCCTGTTTGCTGTGGAAAACCAGGAGAAAAGCTGGTCCTACTCACCACAAAATAGAATTTCTCTTGAAGCTGTTATTATTTCCAGAAGCTTTGCCATAGTTGGTGGTGTTTGCATGTAAAAATATCAAACCACAAGCTTATTTGAAATCTGTGGGGTGATCCTCATGTTCCTCTGAGTAATTGCTGTTACTGATGACCAGTTTTAGTAGGAGCAGCAGTCAATTTTTATCCTTACATTTATTCAATCCCTCTACTACCTGGTAGAGTACAGCTGTTGATTATTACTACAGCTGGGTCCCCAACGTCTGGAACTCATTGTGGGCCCATGTACCTCAGGTTTTGTATTAACACCTGGCTGCAGGAAGCAGCAACCTGCTTTTTACTCAGACAACAGCTGAGCAACTACAGTTTACACAAATGTAACAGAAAGGTGGTCAGTGCCCCCATTTCTCCAACCCCAGGAATGACCACTAGAGTAATGCACAATTTCTTTTAAATTCAGAAAGCTTGTCTTTGGAGTCAGGGTGGGATTATGGCCATTTTCCAAGGAGCCACAAAGAATTGAAGACACTGCCCAGGTCTGTATCCATTTCCCAGGAAAAATGGGACAATCTGAAGGCATTAGAGTCTGGTTCAAGGTCATTAGGCCTAATCCGGGAGCCTGCACTAGCTCTTCTTACTAGCTGAGGCAACATTAAGGTTTTACACTCAAGCAAAATTCTTCACTGTCATTACACCCTGGACCTACGCAAACAATTCTGCTGTCTGACTCCATTCAGCTTTGGAAACTGTCTATAGACTAGGACAGATCTGGATCACACCTACAAAGCCTTCCACTGGAGCTTGATTCAAGTTCATTGGTTCACATTTTGGTCTCAACTTAGATATTACACCTCAGGCTGTGTCTTACACATGGAGCAGAAGATCTCACAGGGAGCAGCTGGCCTGTGCTAATCATCAGAATCTACTGACACAAACCTCGGTATAACCCCCTTTGCTGATGTGATCTATGTTTATAATGAGGTGGTGATAAAAACAAAGGCATTGTCTTTTGGGGAATTTCTTGGTGATAGTTCCTGCTCTTAATTGCATAATTTGTGTGATCTCAGAAAGAAATGTAAATTAAATATATCAAAAGATAAATTTGTAAATAATAATATATTTTAGAGACTGTATTTATAGAGAAAGCACTCATTCCATTAAGAGGAGAAAACCCTCATTCATTTCTGCCCTCTTTTCCACAAAAGTAAATTGTTTACTATTTGCTTTCATTTACTGAATTGCTTTCATTTACAACAAGGATCTTTGACATCCCAAGCCCCCTATCTATCTCTTCCTTTTATTTCCTTAAAAACACAAATACCCTTCTACATTAACAGCCAGCATACAACACTAAAGGCACAGAGCAGAGCTAGCAATTTTTTACCCAAGCTTTCTATGGCATTGCCTGTCCTTGTTGCAGTTTGTGCTACAGGACCACTGAATAGTAGACTCACATATTTTTTCTTGGTAGGAAGTGTGAGCTGGAGTGTTACAGTAGGCAGCTGACACAGGACAGGATCTGCAGAAATGATAAAGCCACTGCAGTTCTACTCAATGCTGCAGCCTGGGTTTAACCTCTGAGCTCCCTGTAGGCTTTTGTTTTGTAGCTATCAGTTAGCATGATTCATTTGGGTTTTCAACTTGGATTCAGCAGGCCAAGTTTAATCAAACAGCTTTTTCCTCCTTGATTAGAGAAGCAAAGTGTAGACAACACTTTGCAGGAGATACTGTAGGACCAGAGAGTTAAAAAAATACTCTGAATCTGGGGTATTTATCCTGTCAAAGAGAAGATGAATTACTCTAATTTATGTCTAAGGAACTGCTGCCTATCTTTATGGGTGGGAGAGGTGGTGGCAGCACACAAGCGTGTCTTGGTACGACTTTCTCCTCAAACACAGTGTTAGAAAGTATTTTTTGGAGAGGGTTGTGTTTTAATTCTTAGGGGAAAGAATATTTTGGAAGAATGTAGACTTAGTTCTTTCTCTTTAAGATACCAGTATTAGAATTCCAGTCCCTTACTGAACAGTTTCTCATAATCCCACTGGGAAAGAACAATGTCCTTAGTGGGAAGCTTTCCCCTTACAATTCCTTCTCCATCCCTAGACCATCTTCTCATCCAAGCTAAGAAGTCAGCAGCAAAATCTTCGGGGACACAGAGTTCAACACTCATGATTCCAGCTTCTTATTTCTCACCACTGCAGGAGCTGGGACAACAGGCTGCAACATCCAGCAATTAAAGAAAAATAAATGTGGGATCAGTCTTAAGATGGTCACATACTCTGTGTTACACAGACCACTGCCAGGATCTGCAAATATTTGTGTGATCAGGCTCCACAGGGTTTAGAGCAGTAAGGACTGAATCGCTTTCCCACAACCCCCCTCCCTCCCTCTCTATTACTCCTCCACCCCTGCTGTTTCCCAGTCCTCCCAGGTTTCAGGATAAGATACAAAAAATTTATTATTCTGTCAAAACTCTTGGGTGACCTTGGAGGTATAAATGTCTGGCCAAATGACATCCTAGCATTTGCTCAAGCACACCCTTCCCTATTCCACACCTCCTGTAGATCCTGTGGGTTGCAGTTATGTTTTTAATATTATTATCTTTTTCTCCCCCTTCACCCTAGAGCGATTAAGTTATTTTTTCCCTTTCAAAGCTTGTGTCAATGAACAGTCAAAGAGTGAGACATGAACCTGTGTGGAGGAACCGCTGGCAAAACCTTTGAATGCTGTGCATCTGTGTGAGAAGAGAAACGTCAGGAGCAGTTAGCAAAAAATGAATAGCCCTGATCCAACCCTGTGACTCTTCTCCTGCCAAGTTCTCCAGTGCTCACTGGATGATCTAGCACAGCTTTGACAAGGCTCTCTGTTAAAGATTTCTTCCTCCTGTTTACCTGCTGTCCAGCTTAATTGGGAAACTTTGAGTTCAATAGGAAATGGTCAGTAAATCTCGAGGTCACACTAGCAACAGCAGGCTAGAGTCAAAACAAATCCAGGCCTAGTACCACAACAAGGTGGTGGCCCTGATCCAGGAGAGACTGGGGAGGCAGGGGGAAAGTCACTGCTCTGAGCTTTCTCTGAGCTGCACTCTGTTGGATGTGGAGCTGTGCCTCCCTACAGCAAGGACAGCACCTGGCACTGGGAATGATGAAAGCAAAAATTGTGTAATGACCATTGTCTTTTCTCCATGACTGAAGCTGACTGTCATATCCATGGACAGTTTCACCACTGTTTAGTCCCATTGCAGGAAACCAAGCACCTTTGCCAAGGCATAACTTGCCTGATCTGTAATATTCCTTCTTTGTTCATCTTCTCCTGTGACCTGAGTTTTGCCAGTTGTACCCAGATAACTGGACCCAATGCCATCAGTGCACAGCTCAGCCTGCATTCAGCATTTCCTTCCATATCTGACAGTCCAGCTGTTGATTTACTAATGCCAGCTAAAAGATGAGGTTTTTGGGAAGAAAGGACCTGTATGTACATACACATTTTAGGTGGATCGTCCTGGGTCTTTTTCAGACACTTAACAGTACATGTCTTTTATTTCCTCCAAGAAAGTGGCCCACCACTCCAAAAAGGAGCACATTGCTGATTTTCAGTTGGGATGGAGCAGTGGCAGACAAGCCAAAGTGTAACAAGGATTTCACATGTGGAAAGGTGCTGCTCAGTCTGTGACAACCTTCTGGTACAGGAGAAGCAGACAGGGTCATAAAATTTCCCTCTGTCTTCCACCTCCACTTGAGTATTCCTACTTCCCTTTGTCTCATCAAGCCACAGCTGCAGAGGGAGGCAGCAATGGCCAAGAGGCTGTATTTTACCAATGCTTTATTCAAAGTTCTACACCTATTTTACAAAGCACTTAGGCACTCCAGGCTTACCTTGAGACCTGATTCAGTCTTCCAAGTTACCTCAGCTCCAGGGAATAAATTCAGTTTCTAAATTGGGCAGACAGATTGACTTTAATGGGTAGCAGAGACATAGAACTGAGTTTAACCCCTCACTTACTGGAGATGAGGCAAAATGCTCATGAGGTTTGGACTCAGAGTTTGACTGAATATTCTCTTCTTCATCCTAAGCCCTACCTGGAAAGGCAGAGTACAGCAAGGAGAAGATCTGCACTAAAGTGAAAGACTTATTATACATCACTTTTGTTATACATTTCCATTTTTATTAACTTTTCTTCCCCTCTCCCCTGGGTTTCAAGAACCAGCTCTGTCTGGTATCTTTGGAACATGCCTAATGTACTCCAGATCCTACAGCCACCTTAAAACACACATGGGAGAGTGGGTTTCTGGGGGAGACTTTTTTAAACTGGACAGCAAAGGCAGGAGATTCAGTCCCTGCTAGGTGAAGTCAGAAGGTAAACTTGAAAATGAGCTGCAAATGTGACTTTTAGCATGAAGATAATTAACCACTGCAAGGGATTCACTAAACACTTGGTGAAATCAGGGCAGGGAGTTGTCCTAAAATTTGCATGCTGGTTCAACCACAAAATTACAAGTATAAAAGTGGGAATTACTAAGTGAATCTTTCTAGCCTATGAGAGGGAACATAACAATTAGAGGATTTTTTCTTGGCTATGGAATGCCAAAATATTCTTAAGAAATAAAATATATTTAAAATGTAATTTGGAAAAAATAATTTAAAGCAGGAATTCTAGAATATCTCTGGCTTTCTGAAAGAACAGGGGACAGGCTATGAAAGGACATCTCAGAAAAGTCCTAGGTCAAAAAATATGAAGGTGGGAAGACAGATGCTGAGGTGGACAGAGTGAATGCGAGACTTTTCTTTCTTCTTCAACATCATATTAAGTGTTCACCTAGACCCACCTTTTCACATATAGCCATTTATAAAAGTAAGGTGAGCTTCTTTTCCACAAGGAAAGGAAAGGAAAGGAAAGGAAAGGAAAGGAAAGGAAAGGAAAGGAAAGGAAAGGAAAGGAAAGGAAAGGAAAGGAAAGGAAAGGAAAGGAAGAGTCTTGCAAGTTTATTTTACTGCTAAACTTTTCTTATGTTTCACACAGATAGACAACAAATTGACTGGAAATTGAATAGTCATCCAGTTATACTCTTCAGCACTCAGATTATATTCCTTATGCCCTTTCCCAGGAGCCATACTTTCTGGAGTTCTTTCTGAAGAGACCAAATTTAAGATCCATTCGTCTGTTCCAGCTCCTACATGCCTGCTCTAATTTTGTGGGTTTGTACTTGTGGATGCTAATGCAGCTTTTCAGGGCTCATGGCCTGTCAGGGTGCATGGAAGTCATCATGGTCTAACCTAGGGAGAGGAATGACTTTGTGTTGTTCAGTTCTGGGGCAGGGATTAGATCAGCTGCTCTGTAAGAATGCAATTCCCCCTAGGTTCTGCAGCAGCAGTGACTGGCTGTCTTTAGGAGTGACTGTTATTACTGCCTAGTTTCTTGCCAGATAATTTGGCTGCACCTCCAGATTTCTGTAGGGGATAAGCTGAGGGTGTTCACACTGCTGTACTGGGAGTATCAGCTAGATTGCACCAAGATTAGCTCCAAGGTCTTCCCACAGACAAGTAATGTGGACAAACTGCATATTTGACCTCAGGATCTCTCCTACACCTGGGTATAAACACAATCACTATGCCCTTGAAAATGTCCTTCAAGAGGCCTCTTACACAGGCTCCTCAGATCTGAGGGGTATGGTTCACCTGAAGTTCTACTCTGAGCTGCATTCACACCATTGCAAGCACACCATCCTCTACAGTACACTGTGTTTTGTAGCAAAACCCTGCAGAGGCACTTTAGTGCTTCAGTTAAAGTCCTGAACCAGTCACATCCACACTGCAGAGGTTTCAGGCCTCCTTGTAGAGCATCCACTGAACCCTAATGGGTGACAGGAGTGTGAATCATCAACACACCACTCCCCACCTGAATTTACCAAGAGGCCACTGGGGAGTAATTCCAGGGCAAAGATAGGAGGATGAAGACAGTCCATAGGGAACCAGGGGAAATACCTCCCAACAGTTGTGCCACCACTGTACCTTGGGACCACTAGGGAAAAAGACAACATATGGACCTGAGAACAATGTCAGCACAACCATCGGGTTTAAAACAGCAATAAGCTGCAGAGAGATATTCAAGCTTAGTTTCAAGATCAGGACAGTTTTAGAGAGCACTGAGCTGCTCAGAAGCACAGAGTTAATTTTTTCTAATAGAAGTTACAAAATCAAGGTGGGAGACTGAAAATCAATGTCAACTAAAATTATTTCTCCTTAGGTGAGCAGTGGAAGCTATCAGTTTCCCTAGCAAATAGCCTTGCAAACAAAGTACCAGTAATAATTGTAAAAGGAAAAAAAAAAAAAAACAAAAAACAAAAACACAGAAAGAAAATGGAGACAGTATGAGAGGAAAGCAGACCCAGGGGATTTGATTTATAAAAGGCAGGCAAGTGTGCCTGAAGTGCAGGATCAGCCAAGAATGTGTTTCCTGGAGCAAAAGAATAGCTTGGAAAGGTGGATGTCTTTGCTATCACCACAGAAGGTCTTGAGCAAAACCACAGCAAAGGTGTGGGGTGATAGATCCAAAAAGGAGGCAAACATGCACAAGCCCTGGAGGTGTTGTGACTGTACCAGAAGAGCTGCAGACCCAATTTGGCAGTGACTGAAAGGGGGAACACGACTGTATGGATGCTGTAGGTGCTGAAGTTTCTCTCCAGGGCTCCATTTCAGAGTTACACTTTCGAGGTTCATTTGCAAAGGAAATGGTTACATTTGAATCCACTAAGGCGCAGAGGAGGTGGTGAGAAATAGGGAGTGGATGGAGCTGTTCTACAAAGGAGTTCATGTGTCACCACCCTCCTAGGAGTGCTTGGCTTCCTACATTTTACTGGAAGTTATCCTCACAATGCCCTGATGAAGTAGGGAAACATTTGTTGTGCTTTTACAGACAAACAAAGCATTGAGTAGATTCATTAATTACCCTGGGGAATTTCCTTTGTCACTACCCACACGTGTTTTCAACATGATGCTGGTTTCTGGCTGGTCCTGGTTTTACTTTGATCCATCAGACCACCTCCTTCAGCTTCCACCAACCAAGAACTGGGATCTTACTTCAGTGGGTTGCTGCAAGTTACTGATGTAGTGAAGGGTTTATTACTGGATGTTAGCGGTTCATTCTGTGAAATTCTGAGTAAGGGGAAGGAAATTCCAAACCAATTATGTAGCAGAGAAAAGGAGTAAAATTCACCAAAGAAACAAAGCCATATAAATTAATCACTCAACTGATGATTTTTTTCTCCACTCACATGGACAGGACCCTATGTGGCTAGAGGAAAAAAAAATCCCAATAAAAAGCTTTGGGTTTGGCTTCACAGCATAGACTGATTAAAGACCTTCTGCTGTGTTGTTAACCTTTTATTAGCATGAATCTAATAATAATAATATCACCACAAGTATATTTACTTTACTGATGCCAGAGGGCCTTCAGGCAACTCAATAAAATGCAGCTCAAATAGTGCTTGATCATTAATATGACAATGTGCTGAAATAAAACTGAGAGCAGGGATGAACTAAAAGCTTAGGATCCTTTTTCCACTGCATGTAGGCTGATAATAAGCCAGATAAAATGTCTGTCCTCTTTTAGCAGCAGTTTCAGAGCACTGTGTATGTTAAACACAATGAATATATTAGCTATTGGCATCTGCAAAATAAGCATATCCATATATCCCATTCTTAGGCTTCTGGAAAGAAGATGGTAATCTGTCTCTGCTCAGAGTTCTTGGGCTCTGGGATTTATCATGAGACCAAGTCCACAAAAGGACAAAAAGAAGACCAGATCCAAAGCTGTGGAAGGCATCAGAAAAACTCCCAAGTTTTCAGGTGGCTTTTGGTCAAACCTGTTTTCTCTTGCCTTTCCCTCTTACTCCAGCACAAAAGGAAACCCTTGGCATAGGATGTTTTTGAAGGCAATCGAGGTTCCTTTATGATATTGGGAGGCTTCTTCTAACGGGCCTGGAGACTGAAGGTGACCTGTTCTTACTAGAGAACACAGAGAGCACATTTCCAATTTCCATGTTCCTTCTCTTTCAGCCTTCAGTCACTGCTTTTTACATCACATAACCCCTGAAAAATTCCTGCTTAGGCATGGAGGAGGAGCTGCACAGACTGAATTCTCAAGCTGCATCTTGTTGGCATCTGCCACTGGACAAATGAAAGAGATGTCTCAATCCTAACAGTTTGAGCAGGATGTGTCATTTTTTTCCCTATGCACCTTTTCTGCTGTGTCTAATGGGATGTGCTCCAGTAATCCATGTGGGTAACACAACCTGTATATAATAAGTCTGTATCCAGAAAGAGCTTATTCAGAGGTAAAGGGGGGAAAGGAGGCAGTCTACATTTTCAGAAATAATAAAGAAGGGGTTAGGAAAGGCATGCTGCAGAGTCAGATGGTCACAGAGCTGAGTGGAAAGAAAAAATAAGGACATTATTCCTGTAGAGATTTGGTTGTCTTAACCTTCACCTGCTGTGGATGTTCCCAGCTTGTCCTCCATTTCCCCTTGCCTTTTGGATCCCATCCCTATCCTCTGTGGGAAAGCACTGGCAGCAGACAGCTGCTAGGGATCAGATCCAAGAAGTGGGTCCATGCTCAAAGCCAGATGTGTGGCAACAGAACGTGGGTGAGGAGGCGAAGACAAAAGAAGCTGGGAAGGATAACCTTGACCAGATGGGAGAGGAACAGCAAAGGGAGCTGTTTGTCTCATGCCCATGACACAAGTAGTGGAAGGAGGGGAGCCCTCTGAAGCTGAGCTCTGACACCAGGAAGAGCCTCCATGTGTTGCCTGTGTAGATGGGAAGGCTGTCCAGGATCTGGATGGGCATTTCACTCAAACCTCTCATATTATATGCGTAAAAGGAGGAGGAAGTGGGAGGTGGCATTTCTTAAATGGCATTTTTCCAAAGCAGGAGAACAATACAAATCCATAAACATTCTCATGTGCTGCCACAAACAGAGCTGGTAACTGGATCATGTCCCTGATCCTGTAACACTGCAGTGTATGGAGCAGGGCAGAGGGACCACACTGCAGATGTGCTTGTTCTGGACAGGCTGTTGGGGAATGTTGCTCAAACTCAAACACATTTGCCTTCACAGTGGTTTTCAGAAGCTGTTTTTGCAACATGTCAGGAGAGAAAATCACTGTTAA
Source organism: Aegithalos caudatus (assembly GCA_013389925.1). Taxonomy (NCBI): domain Eukaryota; kingdom Metazoa; phylum Chordata; class Aves; order Passeriformes; family Aegithalidae; genus Aegithalos; species Aegithalos caudatus. The sequence goes on from WEIU01008335.1 coordinate 218,103, forward strand.
AACATTCTCTCCGTACATCCAGTCAGATGTTTGGGGTGGAGGAGGTTAAACAGCCTTTACTTGGTACCAGGCTAATTATTTGAGGTTGCTGTCACACACATAGAGCTCCCACCACCAGGTTTGAAAAACAACAGAAAAGGGTGGGTTTTTTTCAAGAAGTGAATTAATTCCTAATTAAATCATGTATAATTACAAAATGGTTGCTGACCTTTTTTTATTAATTTCTCCTTGGCTGCAGGAGTCTAAAGCTCCTAGCTCAAAAAGCACAAACTGTGCATGGAAACACAGTACATGTAATTAGATTACAGATTAAAAGGGATTATACTAAACCATGAGAGCCAAATAAAAAGTTGAAATTTGGAAAAAGTTAAAATAAATACAATTAAAATTAAATCTAAATAGTAGTGATGAAATGTTGACCATTTAGACAGTGCACAGATGCATGGTGGGGAATTGCAACATGAACTCTAGATGTTACTGGTCTGGGGCACACTATACTTAGGTATATATATTAAGATGAAGCCAGGCTCTTTAGGTATTTATTTTAAGATACAAACATGTGATGAAAAAGGGCAGAGCTGAGGCTGAACTTTTTTGTCATCTTTCTAAACTACCTTAAGATTAGTTCTACGTGGACAATAGCTCTTTTGCACAGGATGTTTTATTTTAGCAGTAATCTCAACTCTCTCCCACCCCTTCACCTCTCTGGATCTCTGGGAATGAGAGTGGTTCTCACAGGAGTGCTTTCCTGTGACCCAATTATCTAAACAAATTAAAAAACATTAAAGTGTCCCCACCTAAGTCATGTCATGCTAGCTCAGACTATTTTTTATCTTCCCTGAAAGAAGAAGCTAAAAATACACGTTGTTTGTTTGGGACAAATGATGAATGGACCATGGCTCCTGCTGTCAGTGGGTAAGAAGCCACATCACAACTGAACTAAATATCACTGCATAAATCCCCGTCTTCAGCATTCTCAGCAGAAACTCTGTTGTTTTTCTTAATTAAAAAGAGGTGTGTTTCTTTCCCCCCAAACTGTATATGCCCTTACCTATACAGAGGCAATGTCTTTGTATTGTGAAACAAAAATGTCTGAGGGGAGGCCAGTTTTAGGGAAAAGTAACGTAAGCACTTATAGGTGATCCAGGTCATGGCAAGGGACGCTGGTATCAGTGTGTTGTATTTCTTATCACTCAGTAGATGTACGGAAGGAAAGCTGGGTTTTTTTCAGGTTTATTTGTTGGTTTGTTTTTTTCCCTGCCTAGTGAGTTATCTTGCTGCTTTCTACACTTATGAAGAATAGCTGAACTCCATTTACCCCTATTTGCTCTTTACCCCACCCATTAGCTCTAACTCCTAATTGTAGTTGGTATCTCCAAACTTCAGAGGATAGACATGGAAACACAAGGTCCTCAGCACAGCACAGGGACTTCAGCAGCTACTGTGTTTGTGACACAGAAAAGGTGCAGTAAAATAGAATATTACCTGATTGCTGCTGAAAATTTTGAGCTAAGATTTAATTCCACGTAAGATTTTGTATATTGCTATTTGCCTCAGAGCAAAATGAGAAGAATTTCAGAGTCAATTCACGAGGAAGGCATGAGTGGCAGGTGTTTAGAACTCTCCTCATGTCATCTAATCCATTGTTTATTTGGAGAGTGTGATCTATTATATTTGTTATTAATTTTCAGATATTCTTTACTTTTGAAAACTATGGGTGACCAGGCAGGAAGGGGCTGCAACAACCTATAACTCTGGGTCTGGATTGGCATCATAGCCAATCCCCTGCCAGACTGTCAGTCAGATGTTGCCAGGTCTTTATTCATAAAAATTGGATTGAAAGGAACACAGAAGACAGTCTGAGTTCTGAGATTGCAGAAGAGGATTTATGGAACTGTTCTGTAGTGATCTAGAAATAAAATACATTTGCTCATAACTTCATTCATTTCCCCTATTTTATAAAAATTCCTCCACCTCCCTGCAGAACAATTAGTACTACAGTTTTCCCTGGAAACAAGCAACATCCACATCAAGTCTTTGTGTAACTATCAACCACTCTGAACTCCATCAGCTCCTTCACTCCACCTGCCTTTTTCATCTCATCATGGAAAGACTTTCACATTAGCCAAAAGAAGATTTTTTCCTTTCTTTTCATGTGTCATCATAAGGAATAAAGTGCAACAGGGAGACTCTGTCATGTTAAAGGTCAGTTGCATAAGTTCTCTTAAATGGCAATTAAATGATTCTATGACAAACAGGATGCACTTGGAGTGTAGACATCAGCTCCGACCTTGGGACCTGGGAGAGTCTGGGAAAGAAAAAAAACACCTTGGGAAAATAAACATAACACCCAAAATTGTATTCATCTGCTGATGAATCAGCAGAGAAACTCTATCATTTCCCCTGTGTCTTTAGGGAAATGCAAAATGTAGCAACACTTTAATTTCTTGCTCAAAGAAACTGTCTGTCTCAAGATCAGCTGTTTATCCTACTATGTTAGAAACAACCTGTTGAATTTCTCAGTGCCAGCCTAAGTATTTCAGCCTCAGTATTTCAGTATTTCTTCTACTTTGAGGGTAGAAGAGTCATATTAAGACCACATCTGGTCAATGATACAGAGCTCTGTGGTATAAGTCTGGGAAGGGGTGATGCATGATTACAGGGTGCTCTGTGAATGAAAGAAGAAAGAACCACACTTCCTAGGAGGAAGCCTGGCCAGTAGCTGGACAGAAGCCTCAAAAAGGAGTGTTCAGGCACACAAAATAGCCTCATGAAAAGAACTGGTCCAAGCCACAGCCTCTTGCAGGATACACTCATTACCCACCCCATCCAGTTGTCCTGTAGGTATCTCAACAGGAGGTTAATTAGTCTGCAGGGTTCATTTAATCCTGAACTTTTTTCCTGTACAGGTTTCTGCTGAAATGTGAGACCTTTTCACTGGACACCATTGGACAAGGTTAAGGTCTTCATTTGGAAGGACCACAGCGGGCGGTAGGGTGGATACATAAGGAGGAGATGTCCTGGATATCTCTTATTTTCAGCCAGGTAAAACAATGCACAAGGCAAAGCAAACATGACTTGGAGGACTCCAAAGAAGGCTTCAGTCAGACCAGGAGTAACCTGATTAACAGCACAAATATGGAAAATGTCAAGTACAAACTAAGTGTTTTTCTGACAAACAATGAGGTATTGATCTGCCTTTAAAACTCACTGTGCACAATATGATGAGGAAAGGAAGGAAGCAATAAAAATCCACATGAATGAGGATGGAAAAAGCCTCCCATTCTCACCAGATAGTTTCAGATCTGCAAGAGCTGGAGTGGATTTTAGTGAGGAGAAATGTAAGTAAAAAGTTATTCTCTTGAGGCACATTTTCCTGAGAAAGTTTGTGATATATATATATATATATGTATATATATATATATATATACAAAATGATTAGCAGTGGAAAGTGGGGAAATGCAATACAGTTTGGACCGGGATGTGTCTTTTTGCAACATAGTTCTGAGTTTGGGATGAGAATAAGACAGAAGGCAGTAAGGGCAAAGCAGGTTCCATTGAAAGAAAATTTTAAAGGAAAAAATATACAGAGGAAGAGTTCCTTGATTTTAAGAATTCCTCTCTAAAAAATAAAAAATCTTGAAACAAAGAAATAAAAAATCATTGTTTATGAAGTGCAAGAAAAACTTGAGGACAGCTCAACACACTGACCTGGGGAGTGCCAAGAGCTTGGGATGTAGCACAGCATAGTGCACTGAGAAAATGATCTCGGGGATGAAAGGGGGAGACAGAAATTACAGGGGGAAAGAGGCAGTCCAGGCCTGGACTCTCCCCTCTGTCTCTCCTCTCCAAGCCTTTCCTTGCCAGTGAGAGGTGACTTTGGAAAATATGAAGAATGGGATGGGCAAGCAAAATTCACTTGGCAACATCTAATTTCAGGGGCTAGAAAAGAGAACTGAAGATGATCCAGAGGCTGAGTTCCTGACCTCAAGGAGAATCCTGAGGGATATTTAAGCCACAATAATTCCAGCAGACAGCGGGACATCCTGGCAGGAGATGCTGCAGGGAGGGAAAACTGAAGTGAAGGGAAATGCTCTTGTCTAAACTAGGGCTGATTAATGTCTTAGGAACCAAGGATCTGCTCTCTTGTTTCACAGTGCTCAGTTATTCACTGGTCTGTCCATGGCAACAGGTGAAAAAAAGGCAGTAGGCAACAGACTCTCAGATCCTTCAAGGAAAATCCAGACTTTGCATTAATCACTAATTCCAAAGTTTCAGGGAATAATGTGTAAAAACTCTTCTGTATTCCATTCCCTCTGGTCTTATTTTTTAGCTCCCAGCTTGAGAACAGAAACAGAAAGAAAGCTTTTTTAGAGAAGAGATTTACCCTGTGTTTTTTGCAGGGACATTACATCCCTCATTTGCCACCAGAGCTGGGAGACTCTGCATGCAAACCTCAGGACTGAGCAGAACCAAGCCTGCAGATGATAACTGCATCGTAGCACATCAGACACCACTTTGATCTTGACACCTGGCTCTGCCCCTCGAGCCCGCTGGCTGACTGGAGCATCCTGGCAGCAGCACACATACACCTGAGGCTCCATAACCTGGGCATCCCAGTCCACAGTCAAGATTTTGTAGCACAGGAGTCCAGATTTTGCCTGGCATGAAAGAAGTGAGGACCCAGCAGGAACAAACACCACATTCATATTTCTGTGGCACCATTCATCAAAAACACCCTAGAATGAATGCAAGACTCACTTTATTTTGGCTAGGGAGGAACAATGTTTATCTGCTCTAGACAGAAGCTGAAGAATTGAAGAAGACCACAGCATCTTACTGGAGCAGAACTGAGAGTTTGAGTCAGAAGAGTGTAAATCGGCAGAGCTGGAGCAGAGCCAGGACACTGGCATTTGCACCAGGGCTGCAATCAAATTACCAGAGAATTTCTAAAGAACAGAGCTGGTCAGGAGCTCAGATTTATATCTTTCAACCCACAACAGCCTTGAATACCAGGCAAGGGTGTTGGCTGACAGTTGATTCAAGAAATAAAAATGCCACCTTTGGTTACATTGCCTATAGCAACCAGGATATGCTCCCTAGGTCTCCCACCCAAGCAGCCATCCAGTGTTCTTCATGGGCTCTGACAGGATTAGAAGATCTGGGGACAAGGGTAAAGGTCTTGCCTGAGTCATGTTGGTGAAGTGGCAGAGTTTTTGGTCCTAAACCCTGTCTGAAATGATCAGACTACCCAGAAAAAAAACCAAAAAAAACAACCAAACAAGTTTCAGGGATAAAGCTTTCTTCAGATCTGAGAGAGATTCTGCAGCTTCCAGACTAGTTAAAAGTTCAGAATCAGAAATGGAAATTCCTGTTTTAGTTATTTTTTGATTGGTAGTTTTGAATAGTATGTGTTTTGTAATGGCAAATGTTAGCTTCAAAAATTACTATAATAGTTCAATTTCACAGTTATAGGGTAGGGAGGACTCAGAGGTAGAGACTATTAGTTCTGGGACAGCTACAAGATTATGACTAACAATTTTGTGCATACCTAAATAATGTTCTTGGGCGAATTAGTTACTAATCTTCATGAATGAATATTAACTGCCCAGCATCAGTGTCAGACAGAAAAGCTCACTATACATATGGGAAACTGAGGTGAGGGGCAAATCAAAGTAACATTTTCAAGGGCTGCCTGGAAAAAGGAAAATATGTGGATTCATTTTGGAGAACAGCTCCTCTTCTTAGTAGAGTTATTGCTCTCCTGTAAGATCTCACTGTGTGAGCTATTGCAGTTTCTCCTGAGTCTATGAAATGGTGACAACGGCAGAACAAGAATTATCTCTCTGTAAGAGGGAGAGAGAGTGCTGTATTTACTGTATTTGCTGATACACATCAAGAGAAGAGAAGTGCAGGGTGGGAAGAAAGAGAAAGAGACAGCTTTGTTCTTGCAGCAGTTTGCTCAACAAAGCCCAGACTGTTTCAGTGATAGTGGATGCTGCATGTTTATTCTGAAAATTTATGGTTTAATTAATTTTGGGGTGAGATAGCGAGCATGGTTCAGTGCCAGATCAGGTGAAATATGATCCTAGCATGTCAAGAATTTAAGCAGCTGAGGGGGCTGACTGAATGGCACCTGAAATCCAATAAAAGCCAGCACAATGGGAAGCCCTGGTATCTTAAAGGAATATCTTTGGAGATTTTAAATACATCGAGCAGGGTGGCAGTGAGGAGGGGAGTGGACTAGATTCATCCAGCAGCCACATTCATCACAATTTCTACTGAAAACATGCTGGTTTTTTTCCTGTTGTTTGCAGTTCTGAAACAGAGACAGTGCTTCAGGGAAAAAAACTCTGGAAAAGCACAAAACCCATAGAGCATAAAAGGCACCAAAACAGTAAATTTCAAGACAAAGTGTTTAAGGGGGAAAAATTTTTGAAGGTCCTTCTTATTTTCTTTCCATTTTGAGGAGCAGTCATGTATAATGATTATTCACAACTTTCTTTCTTCTGCCAGGAAGGCTGGGAACATAAATGGCTTTTCTTTTTAAAATATGGATATACACTTTTAAATGCCAGACATTCAGTCAGGGAATACCAGAATCCTGAGGTTTACCCAACTATAGAAAGGCTGATTCTCACATCCCTTGTGCAAGTAACATTGTATGAATATATTTAGTGTGTGAACATGGCAATATTTCACAGCTGAAGTACTCTGTGGCTTCCACAGTTCAATTGGAGCATCCATAGTACTTGGTGCACATCTTCTCCAGAACAAGGAAGTGATATTTTTCACTGTTTATTGATGAGGAACCATGTCAAAGGACACAGAGGATTTGGATTGTAAAATTAAAGACTGTAGCCTACATCTTCTGTGGTGTAAAATTAATAAAACAAGGCAGCTCTTCCACTTGACAGAGCATGAAGAAGCTGCAGGGATGGTACTGGCACAGGAGTGACATCCCTGAGTCAAGACCCCCAGCTTTTGCAGTGTGAACTTAGAGGAGCCAAGAGCAAGATTTTAAATTTATTTCCAGAAATGCTCAGCTCTCCAGAGGAAAGTGGGAGGAAATAAGGAGTGTGGGATAACCTAGAGCATCTCCCTTTATGCTGTAAGGGAATGTATGGATCACTTAGGCCAGCCCCAGTCTCTCATCTCACTTGCACCCTGCTGCCTTCATTTTTATAACCACCTACTCTCACAGAAGCAGGCACTGTAGTTAGGCATTCCAGGCCTGTCCTATAGGGAATGCTGATTTCTGTAGATGCTGTGGATGTGTAGATGTCTGAGATGCCTCAGCTTTAGCTGGCAGATTCAGAGCAGAGATGTAAGAACTTGGTCTCTGGAGAGTCCTTTCTATTATCCACAGAGCTTGTCCCAGCTAATGACCCGCAGTATTTGGCAAAGGGGGGAAAAAGTAAAAAAAAAATATTTCCTTTCCCATCTCTTTTTTGGATTTTCTCATAAGCTGGTTAAGTTACAGCTTCTGCATCACACATGTACCTCTTCATTTTACTGTCTGGTTTTGACCTTTGCTCATGGCATTCAGTCTCCCATGCACACCCTGCTTACTCTCCTTTTGTAATTTATGACACACACTGTACACCCATTTCCTTCTGCCCTTAACTCTCCTGCGTGTGTTCTTGTTATCTCAGCTGCTCGATAGATTTGCCATATTCTAGCCAGCTTCCAAGCCTGTTCTCATAACAGCCTTTCTTCCGGACAATATTCCACTATTTATGAGGGCCAATCTGTGAATTCATATGGCTTGCTGTGACTTCTCAGCCTGTCCTACAGCCTTCCCTCTTGAGCAATGGGGTATTCATGCAGTATTTTTGACTTACATGACTTTTGAGGATGTCAGTCAGATATCAGTGTTGACCCTTTCCAAACTGAGAACCTGACTTTTCCTCAGAGGTCTGCTCCTCCACTGGAGATGGGTAATATTTGGCTTTCTTTGGCTGATGTTTCTCCTATTACTTGGGGTTATAAATGGGAACACTGCAGAAAATGGAGACTCTTGTCAGCATGTGAATCTTAAGTGGGAATTTATTCCTCCTCCATGCTGGCTTTGTGGAAAATCATCACAATGCTCCAATTATTTCCACTGAACTTCAGTTTCTCACTCTTCTATCAAATTCTTCCTTTGCTTCCTTGAGCCAACAAACACCTCAGATCACTTCTTTCCCCATGAGAGAGACAGGACATAAAGGAGCTCCCTCTGGAGGGCTGGGGTGCAGGTTAAAGTGTAGCCAGGAGATATGTGAGGGACACAGGGCTGCTGTGTGAGGAGAGGTAATGCAAGGAGGACAGCCAAGAATTCCAGCAGGTCAAAAGCAGCTCTTAGTTGAGCAGCAGCAGGGCTGAGCTGTAGTTAGGAGGTGGGTCCTGCAGTGATACCTCATGCTGGCTTGTTTAGCAGCAATGAAGCTGGAGGAAGTGGAAGTCCACAAATGGACTTCTGAGAATCCCATTTCCCCTTTTCTCTTTGTTTTGTGTCTCCTGGCAACGGAACAGTGTTAGTCTGAGTCCTCCACTGACCAACTTCCAGCTACAAATCTTGTGAAGGATTCAAAGGGTATGATGAAGGAAGCAAAACACTCTCTTTTTGCTACTGGCCTCAGAAATCCCAGCCTTCCCTCATGGTCTCTTTCTCTCTCTACCTGCAGACAAAACCCTGAGTTACACATCTGCCTTTTTACAACTGGCCAGGAAGGAATGAGGATCTGCATAATGGTTGTGTAATTCTGTCCTTGTTTATCCAGATGGCTTTTCTGTGGCAGAAGTTATCTGAATGATGAATGCATTTTCCGCTTAGGACAGGATCCATTTCCTGGGATGCATCACCTGACTCTTTCTTCTCAGGTCATTTCTCTGAGCATCTGGACAGCTGTCTCACATTTCTGATGTTTTTGATATTCAACTGAAGTTGACTGCAAGCTTGGAGGTGCGGGGGAGGAGTGAGAGAGGAAGAAGAGGGAACTCCCAGAAGCAAATCAAGGTGTAAACGTGTCTCCACTTCAACCATAGGTGTAACTGGAACCTACAGAGTGGTACCCAGGGGCGCTTTGATCTTTCTGCTTTGAGTCCCTAGATGAACAAAGTGATATTGGTATCAGGTGATAGATAACTGAGCATATAAGGTGGGCTGAAGCAGAGAATGGTGAAGAGCAAAGTCCTGTAGCCTGCTACAGCCTTGTAGCAATGCAGGGATATCCCCACCTTCCTTCAAGCTTCTGGCCACCTTCTTTCTAATGCAGCTGAGCAGGCAATTGGCCTTATTTCCAGTGACAGTGCACTGCTGGCACGTCTTCAACCTAGTACACACCCTAACTCCAAGTCCTTTTGGGGAAGGCTGCTGCTCAGCCAGTTGCTTTCCAGATAGTATCAACGTGTGGGGTTACTCTGCTTTACGTGTACTTCTCCTTCCTTGTAAGGGTTCTGTCAGGTCACCCCTCAAATCTCTCCCTCTTTCCCAAAAGTTCTCTGATATGAAACATCAACCATTCCCCCTAATTCAGTGTCATCTTCAAATATGATGGGGATGCATTCTGTATTATCATGAAGATGAAAGTATTGACCACAGTACAGATGGCAGGGATGCTCCTTTAGCTACCAGCCAAAACTGGAGGACACCAAGTCATTAAATGTTCTTCTTTAAACTCAGCACTCCAGATTCTTTTTATCCTAACAGCTTGACCAACTGGCTCATATTTCATGAGCTTCATAACATGAATGTTGTGTCAAACTCTCTTCAAAGCCTAAATAAATCAAACTACATCCACTGCTCTTCCCTTGTTCACACAGTCATTTCATCACAAAGGGCAATTGGGTTGGTTGAATGTGGTCTGTGTATGGTAAATCCTTGCTGACTATTCTGACTTCTTAAATCAGAAATTATCAGACCTTATACTAGCTTTAGGCCCTCCATTAAAGTAGTTCTTAGGGGCATAAAATTTAATCATTGCCAGATCTCAAGGAAAACTTCTGGAAAACTCATTTCTCCTAGCCCAAAACAGTTGGAACATCAAGGTTTCTCCCTATCCCATGTGGGTATCAATGGAACAAATTAAGATATTTTGCATCTCTGAGGCTGGTTCAATTTATTGTGTAGCACACAATAAGCAGCACTGAATGAAACCTTTCAAACTCCTTAAGAGGTTATAGATAAAGATGCTTACTTCAATACTGTTAAAATAAAACATTCTAATCCCTTCAAGAATATAATCCCCCAACTTCCTAAACACTTTTACAGGGTCAGAGTGTAGGCAAATGGGGATTTAAAAAATTTCACTAAAAGCAGTGAAATGGGCCTTTTCTAACCATTTCCTGGACGGATGTGTTATTGTCAGAATTTTATTTCAGTGCCTGAGAGCATCATATGATGAATCACATGGAAAAGGAAAACTTCCTCATTCCCTACCTGTCTCTGGCAGGGGTGGTTCAGGTCGTCAAGGACTGGCTGCTGTAGCACTAGTTCTCCTTTCAGTAAAATCAAGCCTGGCAACTGTTTCAGTGACCTTAAGCACTGTGCAATCGATGGAGAAGTTTACATTTCTTGTAAAATGCTTGGCACAAATAGAAAGACTATTTCAAATTCAGGAATACAGAAAGGATTAACTCAGGACTATTTTTGGAGGCAAATAAAAGTGGAGAAGAGAATATATGTCAATACTCAAAGAGAGCATCACTTCCCAGCTGGAATAAGCTAGAAAGGTATCTGGTGGGATTCCTATTGGGAGTCTTGCCTTTAGTCTCATTATTTTCTTAAGAAATAAATAAAATCATATAGAAACTGATATACATCCCATCACTACTAAGTTTGTTGCTTACCTTTTCTTACCAGTGTCTCAGGGCCATGTCTTCTGTTGACTTTCAAGCTATAAATTAATTTGGAAAAAGCTGTTCTGATTAACAAAGTGGTCATGGACTGGAATTTACTGGTGCCTTCATATTTGCCCACTAGAAATCTTCTTACCTTTATGCAAATGTATTATTTGACTATATTTTCATTTGTTACAGTTAGTTTTAGGGCAGGAAAATGCAAGATGACTCACAGAACTTCTGACTTGAAAATCTTAGAGGAAACCACATTGCAAACAAAGTTGTGTGATCAAAAAATCACTCTCTGGAGAAGCTGTAAACTGGATCACCAAACCTTCTACTGCATGGGTGGTCACTGCTCCCACTAAAGCCATATAGTGATAAAAAGACCATCCCAGAAAAAAGATGTTAGCTTCTCACCATAAACCCATATTTCCTCTGGCTGCTTCTTGCACAGGGAGGGGAAGAAATGGATTCAGTATCTTGTGCTTGGACCACAAAGCAGCACAGAGCTCACTGTTGGTGAGCCAGGAGACTGCATCCAGGCCTTGCTTCAAGATTAAAACCAGACATATGTCAAAAATAACAGAGCCTGTACCTGAGCAGCCTCTCAGGACAAGCCCATGTTCTGGATCTGGTTTGCAGAGCCAAGTCCCTGGAACCAGTTTCATCTGCAGTGTCGGCAGGGGCAGAGCACAGATGGGAACCAGCCCTTCCTGCTCTGTGCTCAAGTCTCTTCATCCAGACAGCTCCAGACTGGAGCCAAAGGAGCAGCCATCATGTGGGCAGTGCAGACAGTCATCAAGTTAAGCTCTCATTTAAATTTCTAGTCTCATCCACTCAAGAGATTACAGGAGAAGCCAAAATCCTCTGTGATATGCTTGCCAAGGTTGAAGGAAATCAATAGGCTGTAGTATAGGCTTATACATAGAGACATACAAAGTTTGCCTGGATGCATGGTTCCCAAACTAAACAGGCAAAACAAACAGGTCTCTGTTGCAAGCCTGAAATCTGTTTGCAACATGTTCTGTGGCTGTCAAATTGCCCAGGAACAGCAGGCCCTTGGCCCGATCCTTACCATCCTCTTCTTCTCAGGGAAGGCAGAACTGATAAGTGTGTCCTGCTTTGGACTTCTTGTCCATATATTGCAAAAAGGACAGTTCTTGCAGCCTGTCCCTAACTCCCTCCATTCCAGGTAGGAATCAACCTGGTCCTAAGTAAGACTTCAGAGGTCTTCATGGTGGTGGTGAAGAGAAACTGGGGCATCCTTCTTTCTATGGAGCCATAGCAAATGTAGATGTTTTCTACCACAGGAGAAACCCAACCAATGGCAGGCAGGTCAGGAGTGTAAAAACAATTAATTATGCTTTCCCAGCAGAACAGAAGCAGTCAGTAAACTCCTTCTTACCAGGAGGAAAACTGCAACAAGAATAATTTCCTCTTGACAGTGGGAGAAAACAAGAAGAAAAAAAAAAAAAAAAAAAAAAAAAAAGCAAAAACCAAAAAACCCACCCCAAATAAAAAAAAAAAAAAAAAAAAAAAAAAAAACAACCCCCCCCCAAAAAAACCCAAAAAAAAAAAAAAAAAAAAAAAAAAAAAAAAAAAAAAAAAAAAAAAAACAAAGAGAGAGAGAGAGAGAGAGGAAGAGGAGGAAAAACCTGTTACTTTTTGCAGCTTCCCACTCAGAAAAGGAGCTGACATATTAAAACTGGCAAGATTTCAGTGTCCCCTTAAAAGGCTACATTAACATTCCAGGCTAGGAAAAAATGTAAAAGGCTATGTGTAACAGCACCCTCTGGTGAATCCTGTCACAAGAGTATCCCTGTCCCTACAGATGGAAAATAGGATATTGCTGCAAACCATCCCAGACCAAGGCCATAAGTGTAGGTGACACTTTGGAGATAGGAGGGAACATAGAAAAGTAGAGACACTCCTGTCTAGAAGGAAAGAGCACAGATACATTTGATCCTGCCAAGAATCCCCAGCTGTGATGGCCTCCTGCAAAATGGCTCTAGAGGCATCCCCTATTCAAACCACTCAGTCTCCTGCCTTGGAGAGAGAGGATATGCTAATATTTCCAAATAACTGGCTCATTCCCTTTTTCCTTCTTGGCCCTTTGCTTCCCAGCCCTTGAACTTAAGAGACTACCCAGGTAGAGGGAGGAGAGCATGCAGCAGGATGCATTCAGCTGGAGAATCCTTTCCACAGACTGAGACATTGCTGGAATTACCCAGAGCTAATTTAAGCTCTGGTGAATGCAAAGTGTGTGCCAGCAGGCGAGGAGATCATGGAGTTTGCCACCCAAGGTGGATTAAACCAGCTTGGAAAGTTTCACGAGAGAAAGCATTTCTTTGAGGCAGGATGAGTGGCTGGCTAGTAATTCAACCATGAGAAGATCTGGCCTCTGTGCAAGTTTGCAAATAATACATACGCTTACTCGTGCATTTCCATCTCAGAGGGAGAAGAAAGTGGAGAATGAGGGCAGCTCAGTGCAGGAACAACATTTCCAGAAGTAGAAAAATGTTCTGACTGCATACCCATATCCTGCACTTTCAAAAGGTCTTTTAAGGCCACCAAAAATGTGTAGTATGGGAAACAGAAACCAGCCCAATCCCTCATTTACAGAACCTCTCCCCGTTGCTTCTGCTGAGGCACCATTTCCAGAAGCAGCAGGAGAGCCAGCCTGCAGATGCAGGCCTGTTCTGCCCTTGCTGGGTTATTGTCACAGTGCTTGACTTGGCTGCTCTGTGCCCCTTGCAGGGTGTACAGAAGGCTCTGCCCATCTCCTGCCACACAGAACAGTAGCACACTGCTTGGATACTCGTGATAGGGGCACAAGGACACACATTAGGCAAATAAGCCTGAGCTGGAGCTTTCTTTTCCTGGGCCTTTTGCTGATCAGTAAGTCCACAGGTGCAGTCGTGCCCTTAATCCCTGTTGCTGATGCATCTTTAGAGCCCAGGTTTTGGCACCACCACTCTTGAAACCTTCTTGGTTTTATCTGCTCACTGTTGCTTCTGGAACTTCTCCTCAGACCTAGACAAATTTTCTCTGCATGAAGATAACTGCTTAGGACAGCAGAACAGAAAAAGATAGCACTCACCCTAGTAGGTAGTAGGTAATAATCTGGTGTCTCACGGAGATGCACAGAGACCTGTGTATCTTAGTGGCTAACAGGTCAAGATTTGGATCTGACAAACTGGCTCTCCTGATAGATGCAAGGTGTACAGGGAGAGAGGTTCATGAGTAGTGGCACCAGGAAGCTCAAGGAATGGAAGTTCCCAGTGATCTGCCTCCTGCCTCCTCTTCTGCCAGCCTTCAGCTGGAGCACAGCAGGCAGCTCACACTGTGTGTCAGGTACTCTCCTGGAGCAGTGTAAAAGGTGGCATTTTAGGGACCCTTCCTCCTCAAATTTCTTCTGCCCCTGAAACTATGTGGTTTTCCCAGGTCTTTAGTTAGCCCTCTTACTTTCTCTGAGGATAGGCTTAGTCTTGTTTGTGCTGAAGGAGACAGGAGAGTCAGTAGCAAGAATAGATGCTTCAGAGGAAGACACAACTTATATAGGAGAGAAATTTATTTCCAGTCCAATAGAAAAGGGAGAATACAAGGGTTGTCTTTTACTTTGGGGGGCTTTCAGAGACTAAATCAGTGAAAATCAAAAGGTCACTTTTTGTGAGCACTGGACACATAGAGAAGGTCATTCCACTGTAAGTTAGAACCAAATAGGAAACAAGTTCAGAAGGAAAAAGTCTTATGCAGAGCCCTCCAGGAGGTCAGGGAAAGAAGCAGAAAAAGCAACTTGCTTCCTTGATTCTCAGTGTGATTTATCTCAGAGGTCATCTCTTCCATAATATCTCATTTTTCCCCAATGCATATTCCTAACTGTAAATGTTTCTGTTACTTGCTGAAAGATTCATGCTTTCTCAAAAGCTTGTTGTGCTTGGCAAAAAATATCTAATGGCAGAAAACTCATCACTTACTCCTGATTGCTGTAAAAGCTGCTTGTGTGTGTACATCTGTCAACAGAGTCAAGGAACAAGCAGCACATTCAATTTCCCACTTTTTTTTTCAGTTTCTCCTCGCAAACAGATCTTCCAGATCAGATCATATTGCCATCTTTTTCCAGTCTCTGTCTTTCAAAACATGAGAGGAGGCATATTAGTAGCATATTGCTCAGCTTCAGTGGCGGGGGGGTTGGAACTAGATGATCTTTAAGGTCCCTTCCAACCCAAACCATTATGTGATTCAATGGTTTTTCCTTGATTCACTGTAGAGGACAGCAAGTAGAGCCACTGGAGTTCACTTATTTGTCTTTAGCATTTTCCTCCCTTATACCTGCAGAAAGAATAGGTGTGTTCAAGTGAGATACCTACAACGATGCTAAGGTGGTTTGCAAAATCCTGTGGCTGACTTGATAACTGTTCTCTATTCAACTAAGTACACTGGTGAGCCATTCAGAAATGCCGAAGGGTAGATAATATGGAGACTAAATTTGTTCTTTGAAGAGCCTGACTCCATCTGTGAAAGGACTAGCTGAAGCCAAACCCCTCCCATACCCAACAAAGAAAGTTCTCCACTGAGCTCTATCTAAAAGTAGGTGGTATACACCACTAACAAAGTTTCTCTCATCTCCTGCTAACTCCAGCCAGCTGCCAGATGGGCCCAACTGTAAGGAAAGCTTGCTTTCTAATTTTGCCTGCTTTTATAGATTCCCCAGTTGCCTAGCCTCACCTCCCTCACCTCCCTGCTCCCCTCTGGTTTTAATCAGCCTGCCATTTAAATAATCTGGTACATAATTAACCAGGAAAGTCCACTAAAAAGTTCATTACAGAGAAAAGTCCCCTATCTCCAGTTTTCATCTTACCAAATCATAATACTGAGCCTCCAACCAAATGTCCTTCCAGCTACAGAACTACCTGTCCTGGGAAACTATGAGCCTGAGGTTTGGGTTAACAGCACTTTCCCAAATGGGAGAAAACCTAGATGAAATGAGACATGATCAATGACTATGTGTTCCAGCTCTCAGTGGAGTAATTCACAGGCACAGAGATGCAATTCAGTCTGAGAACCAAAGTGAAAAGCTCCATTATAAATCAATAGAAAGTTAACTAGTGCTCTGCACTTTGCACAGCACTCTTTCTAACTGAACACTTGAGTATTTACTATTCCAAACCAGCTATATCGTTTTAAGCTTAGAATTCCCAACAGATGTGCAGAGCTTGTAATCTTTTCTATTCTATTTTAATTCATGAAGGGGGAATCTGAGGGATGAAGAGGGGAGAAATGTTCTAGAATAGAATCTAGGAACAGATCTCTATTACTGTGTTACCCAGAATAGGAGTCATCAGACAATGTTCTTTCCTCTATTTGTTTTCCTTAGGGTAAAATAAAATAATTTTTACAAGTAATCAATGGAAGGGGAAAACTAAACTACAAACCTAAGAAGGCAGAGCCTCAAACTCCACCATGGTACAATAACTAGGATGGTTCTTCCACCAAAGAAGGGTTTTATTGAAACTGGCTTAACTCTGATGGTTCTGTGCAGGAGGAGCCTTTGTCTGGGCCCTTTGCCTGTGTTTGGTAGGAGTGAATTATATCAGCATCAGTCACCCACATCCATTTCCATACTCCACGGCAGAGCTACATGCCATTTTCTTCCTTATGATCATGCTTTATTATTCCTATTACATCAATGCCTGGAGGCCTTGGGATAGAGCAGATCTCTATTGTATTCACTGCTGAATTTACACAATGACACACAATCATGGCAGCAAAGAAGTTCCTGGAGCACTGTATGCTGTGAACTGGAAAGGCATTTGGGGTAATAAAAAAAGGGAAGGTAATGATAACGTGTTCTCAACCAAAGCACTGTGAAATCATTGTAAATTCCATGATGGGTAGGTGATCTGGCTTCAATGGTGCATCACTGCAGAGAACAACTTTGCTCTAAGTGTCATAAAGCTTGGCACAGCATCAAACTCACACACAATAAAGCTATAGGGCCAAAGTATTCCAGCAGATCCTCTCCAGGCCTTTCCTTCTCCTTCCAAGACTTTTCCTCATCAAATGCTTATTGTGTAAACTGTGTTTGAACACAACAGCTGTGCTAGAGATGGGACACTACAGGGTTAGGACAAATCTGTTGTAAATTTTTCCTCTTTTCTAGTTTGGTTTGTTTTTTGGGTTTTTTGGGTTTGGTGTTTTGTTTTGTTTTTTTTTAGTCTCCTGTGTTTCCTGGCTCTTGTGCTCTTGTGTCTTGAAATCACACCCTTGATGTAACTTCATTGTGGTTCATTTTTCTTGTGGTCTAATTAAATCTGGCTCCAGACAGAGTTATGTGTTAGCAACAACAGAAGGAGGAGGTAGGAATCCAAAGATCTAGGAATCAGCATGAATGTCATGGCTGAAAAGTGAAAAATCAAAGGGTAGGGAGCCCAAGAAAAATGAAGGAAGAAAGTATGAGTAGATAAATTCCTTAACCAGTCTGAAGTAATTTGAATTGCTTATCGGAGTATTGATAACCCAAGGCAGATTTGGGTGTGGTGGAGGAATGTGAATTCCTCCAGCCTGGAACACAAAAACTGTACACAAGATCCCAGATGAGTCCTTGCCATAATGTCTTTGACATTAACAAAATTACATCAAAGATGTAAATCCCAAGGGGTGGAAATCAAATTTAAGTCTGTGTGCTTGTGAAGTGAAGGCTTGGTTGGCAATGGAGAGGGGGGAGGGTCCAAAAGGAATTTGAGGTCCATCTCAAGGACTGTCTTTCTAAGCAGTGCAGTGGTAATTTAAGCAGCTTCTGGGGAGAAGAGAAAGGAAATCATTCTGAGATAAACCCTCCAGTTGATTTTAGACCCTGGTTCACAATCCTCTTGTTCTTGGCTGTGAAAGTTCCAAACCCCATCTCTAGAGTGTTGTGAAAAGCTCATTATTTGATAGAATTTTAATGCAGAAAATAGGTTTTCTTTGTCATGAATATTTCTATTTCATTAAGTATTTTTAATTTATTTAATGTTCAGAGCTTTTCTCCTGTGTCAGTGACTAGCTGCATTCCAAAAACTGCACTCCTAAGAGGATATAGCATTTAGATACAGTAAAGCAGGAGAGAGGAAGAAAAGGAGTGTATTATGTTGTATGTATGGCTGAACCTCTTTTAACCAAGAGCTGGTTATTCAAGATGTTATTAAGTTATTAAGATGCAAATCCATGTATCAACTGCTGCTGGACACACCTGTGCTGTGAAGTCTCCCATGTGCAGTACTCCTAGCATGGTGCAGCCTTTATTGACCTGAGAGATGTAGGACCCAAAGTGTCCAAGAGCAGAGAAGACAAAAAGTCTCTGTTTCCTTCCCTGTGATGAAAATAGGATGACAAAATGATTCAAATGCTGAAGTGAGGATTGAGACACTTTTTTAAAATGCAATTCTCTGTCTTCAGTGTCTGACAGTGGTAAGGACTACAACGTGACATTTCCCACATGGGTGAACATTTCTGCTTCTCCATGCCTATCATTATTAAGACATACTTATATCCCATTACCTTCTAGATGAGCTATTACAAGAAGAAATTAAAAGGTAACTGTCACAGAGTCAGACCTTCAAACAATCCCTGATCCTGCATCCTGTCTCACAGAGTGGAAGGAAGAGTGAGAAAGTCTATCTGGGTGATCTGTTGCTTGGGATCTCCTCTCAGATACCAGAGCTGGTAGGTCAGGGATTTCCTGGGCTGCATCTTGAGATTGTTGACTATACCACTTGTTTTCCACAGATATCTCTTCCATCAGCCAAGGGAGTAACAGCACAGTTGTAAAAACATTGTACCTTCTTGGTCTGTGTTTTTACCTGTGATCCTGTAATGTCTGTCACAGATACTTGGTACTTGTAAAGGAAATTCACCTCAGCCTGAATATCTAAAATTTAGTTTTCTAAAGCTGACCTAGACACGCTAGACTGCCTTAACAGGGAGGAGGCAAGAGGTGAAATGTGGGGACACGTACCCCAAGATGAGAGGAATTGCTTCCTGAGGGTACATATCTATCTCTATAGACAATAAATGGAGTTTAGAATCCTACAGTCAGCCTTTAAAGGCAGTTCCAGTGAAGCCAGGTTGTTCAGCACTAATGAAAATAGATATTTCTTCACCATGCTTAGCTGAGCTAGCTTCACTCCACAGGTTGCTTACCTGGCTTCAAACCCTTACTAGAAAGATTTTAGGAAGCAAATACTTTTTCTGAAACACACCTCTGATTCAGCAAGAGCCACAGAGGACTTGAGACAGGAAGGGTGCTCTGAGGAAGGTTCAAAACATGTTTGTGGTGTCCCTAATGTCCCTTGAAATCTGCTAGTAATGGATGCCAAGGCAGCTGAACTCGTGGTCTGACCCAGACATTGGTGCTCATTTGCTCATATCTGGAAGGTTAAGGAGAGACATAAGGATTCTGCCTCACAGATCTTAGAAGAAATTACTTCCTGATCAACTCCAATGTATTAAAAAATTGTTTTCTTTTCTAATTTTGTAGGAAAAGGGCAGATATAATTTTGCTAGTAGAATCTACTGTTAGGTTTTTTTTTGTTTTTTTTGGAAGGTAGAACAGGAGGAATGGAAAGACTTTTTCCTGACTGTTTTTCTGAAGCAAAAAAAAGGACCAAGAAAAAGGAGAAAAAAAAAATCAGCCAAGAGCTCTGAATTCTGGGAATCCCAGAGCTACTGCCTTGGACTTGGATTGGGAAAATGTGGGGAATCCCTGCCATTCAGGAAAATCCCCCACTTCAAAGCCATTTCCTGGTGCCACTGATGATGCCTGGAGCATCAGAGCTGCCAAGAGCTCAGCTGCTTCCTGGCAAAATATTGATGAGGCCAGGGAGACAGGCGTGTTTTCACCAGCAAGGCTTCTGGCTGCTCGGAGGACTTCTGTTCAAGTAAGACACTCCCAGAATGTTCTCAACTTTGGAACATTGTCTTCTTCCCTGCCCCAGAGGTCACAGGTACACTGGAGAAGACAGGCAAACAGTAAGAGGAAAGATGAGTCCCAGGAAAGGGGAGGAACTTTCCTAGGGTTACATGGTGTGTTGGGATTTAAATCAGGAGTAGAACCCTGCCCAGTTGAGAGTCTGAATACAGCACCTTGTCCACTGTCCCTCTCCACTCCATCAAAATAGCCTTGGGGTTGACTTAATGCAAAAAGGGACAACAGTTCCCCTTTGAAAACACTTCAACTCCCAACACTTTTTGCTAGTGCTCTGCTTTTCTTTTTAAGATATGTTTTATTATCACTGTTCTTCCACCACTGTTTTCATTTATTTTTTCCATGCTACCTTGCATGACTCCATTCAGTGAGGCAGCCTCCAAACCTCTCCTCTAACATTAGCACATAAACTCATTTCCCTTGTGAGGAAGTTGGGAACATTCAGTTATTCTAGTTTTAAAAAAAAAAAAAAAAGGTGGTGGGAACTGCATGGATTTTTTTTTCTTTTTCTTCTTTTTTTTTGTTTTCTTTCCCCTCAGGCTGGTTAGTTCTGCTCACATCAAATTGTCCAGTGTTTACTTTTTTAGTGGAAAATTGGTTGTCTGCTCTTCATCAGCATCAGTTTGGAACACATCTCTCTCAATGCCATGGATCCTCAGCCATTCACAGCAACAGGTTTGTTCTGATGATACTTACACCCTGCAGTGCAGTCTGGCACTGGAGCTATACAAGGCTCAAAGGGAGATGCAAAATATTGTGATAGATATTAGACAGCATTGTGTTGAGTTGAGGCAAAAAGTGTTAGAAGATGTCCAAAAGAGCAAATCCCTTCAGAGTCAGAATCCACAGCTCTTAGGAAAAAAGTAGGGTAAAATCTAATCCAGACTTCTAATTGTTGCCTTAGTAATGAGATATGAAAATCATTAAAAACAATCTTGCATCCTTGGAAGTCATTTGTGTTCCAGAAGGGAAAGGGGAATGTAACATTTTTTTGATTAGGCAAAGAACTGACATCTTGGATATAAGACAGATTCTTTTCATATGCAAGGTAGTGGCTCAGCCATGTTTCACCAAGAATTTTTCTTAGGCTACTGGGAAGGGACTGTTCAGGCTGAGTAGCATATGTTATTTTTGGCTTCCATACTAATATGTCCTCCTACCTTGGGTCAATGTTTTCAGAGCTGTCATTCCTTAAGTTTTTTTACTTGATTTTCTGGACATGCCTTTATTATCTGCTAACAGTGGCCTCAAGACTGTGCTTGCCTCCTGCCCACATGCTAAGGCTTTGGCCATGGCCTCTTGCATAGCTGGAGAGCATCCTTCCAGGTAGGTTAGACTCTGCCAGCTGGATAGAACAGGACTCGGCCTGCCTGCGGAGGCGGTCTGCAGGCAGGCTGGAGGCATCTGTGAGGCAGCCCAGGGCTCAGGGCATGGGTGGGACTCAAAGCAGAACAAGCACTGTGGCCAGTTTCTCTCTTCAGGGGCTGAGAGGCCTGAAAAGGTCATGATTTTGTCCCAGAGTGAGAGTGACATTCATGCGAAGTAATAAAAACTTGTAGAATATCTCTTGACAGAGAGTTTGCTTGCCCTGAGAGACCTGATAGCTTTTATGAAATACTGGTCCAGACCACAAACTGTTAAATTTATGTAGTTGAGGGGTGATCTTTAAAAGGTCAGCTTCCCAATGAACTCAAGGTGGAAGAAAAGACAGGTTCCTTTGTTTCTGAAAGTCCCACTGACCTTCATCTTTTTCCTTGAGTGCAAATGGGCTCATGATCTTTTAGCTAGAAAACTCTCCTCGTTTCTTTCTTTACAAGACACATGAAGCCAGAACAACCTTTTGGTCTAAGTTGCTGGTATCTTTTGGTGACAAAGCACAGTACTGTAGAGGTGAAGGAATGTTGGCCTTTTTCCATGCCCAGCTGAGATAAATCACCTGTTCCTTGAGGAAACCAGTGTCTCGTTGCAAAACTTTATGTGTTACATGAATACAAAAACCTTTTTGTAAAAAAAATGCTTTTCATAGTGAAAAGATACTGCACTTAACTTAGTTCATCCTGTATCTCAGAGATTGTGAAATAAATAATAAAGGTGTAATTATAGCAGCCTTGACACGATCTTTAGCACTCATACCTTGCCTTGCATATTCCCTGCACTGTAAAATACATCCTTCACAAATTACTCAAATAGCTGCATGTTCCCTGTGCACTCAAAGTGATGTCCTCTGGCAGTTCACTGTTTGAGAATTTGTAAAAAAAAAAAAAATCCACCTGGGATTTTGAAAATACCTCATTCCATCTATCTGGACTGCCCACAATGTCTGTATCCCTTTGACCAATTTTGATTGTACACATTAGAAACTCCTAGACTAGGTTATTCATATCTTTTCAGATTCATAAATTTAGAATAGAAGGTGAGACCTTCCCCTTCTTGTTCAGCAAAAATTCAACATCTCTCCAAGGCACTAGGCCATGAACCTGCTGATTCAAAGAATCTTGTAAAATGGAAAGGAAAAACAGCTTTATCTATCGTGTGGTACAAAGGGATTTCTTAATCTAGGGAAGCTCAAGTGAGTGTCTACTGGTCCATTCCAGATTGTAGAGATGACTATGCAGTGTCCCGCCTTTGCATGGGTTGGGATGCACAGTGGCTGCCAGGAAGTGTGCAGAGTCCAGCAGCCCCTGTGGCCAAAAGGATGAGGATAACTCCTGAAGGACAGGTCTCTTGGTGGCTTCCAAGTGTAATAATCTGATCAGAGCTTCCCACTTCTGATAATTGGATGTCCAGGGGAAACAGGGAAGAGTTTCTCTGTACATGTTACATTTCCTGGAGCCCTGAACTAATATTAACCTTAGGCCTCTTGTAGGTAGGGCTGACTGAAAAAAATGCTCTTTTGTACACCAACCTTGTGCTTTTCTGCACCTAAACACAGCCTGGCCTTTGGAGCTTTGACATATACTACGACCTCTAGGTGTTCATGTGTGGCATTCCAAAACAGGTATTGATGTTCTGCTGCTGGAATGATTGAATTATCCAAAGATAGCAGAAAGTGTTTTCCAATTCTTCTGTATTTCTTTGTCTTTTTAGTTTGCATTTTGTGTTGGCCGTATAAAGAGTGGTGTTTTAAGGAATCCATGAAGGCAGTAAAAGTATAAATACTTCTGTCAATGTGCCTGTTCCCCATAAAGCAATATCCACACATAATCCTGTTGTAGCTTATTCCCACCAATGCATTGTTCAATGCAGGCAGAATCAAATCCCTCTAAACATATTTGTAGAGAGTGAATTGTGACAGTACTCCAGATTTATGCTCCTTAATTACTTACAGCCAATAGGGCATATTACCACGTTTGCCATACTTGCTGAGATATCTCCAAAGATTGCATTGGGCCAAGCTGTCCAAGGTTGACTTGGATTTTTATTCTTCCCCCTTCCTCACTCAAGTATCTCTCCCAATGACTTCAAGACAAGAGCTTCCCACTGTTCCTGATTTTCATTAATAAGTTAAAATCAGATACAGAGCTAAGGCAGTTTCCCCACTTATAGAAGGAGTGGAAACTAAGTAAATAGACAAGAATCCCTATGTTGATTTGTGCTATCTTCCAGTTTATTTGCATCCACTACCCGTTAACTGCAATCTTTAATTGGTGTAAAACATCACAGGAACAGAAACAAGGTGTCAAGGTTCCTATGAACATATGATACTCTTTTACAAAATGTGTCAAGGTTCCTATGAACATATGATACTCTTTTACAAAATGCCTTCCACCCCCTGAGCATCCACCCATACTTCAAAGTAAGATGTAAATTCTGGGGCCAAGGAATTACACCAAAAATTTGGCAAAATTCATCCTGCTGCAAATCCTGACATTTCAATGTTTGTTTTCATCCCACGTTGGAACAAAGAGCTGAAATGTCAAGACTTTTTCTCTGGGTGGAAATTTTGGGAAAAAAAAAAAAAAAAAAATAAAAAAACCCAAAAAACTTTTTTCTTCTTCTGGCAAAGTCACAGCATTTTGCCTGACATTTTCAAGCAAAACAAAATATTTCACCATTCCTGAAATCAAAATGTTTTCTTGTGGTGTGTCAAAATGACCCCAAAATGCTCTATTTCAGGTCACTTCTGAGCTTTTCCCTTGTGTTACAGCCTTCTGGGACATGTAGTTTGGAAGTTTGCTCTTTACAGGCTCCATGTCTGGATTGTGTGAAAACTCTGAAAACCCATATAGATAATCATCCTTTCACAGGGCAAAGAGAGAAACATCTGCATTGCATTATAGGATAACAAAGAGCGTCCCATCTACTGAGAAAGTGTCCTGAACTGTAACCCTGTACTGTAACTGGAAAGTAATTCATTATTGAACTAATCTGACTGAAAACATTTTGAGCCAATTGAGGAATAAAACCTTCTGTCTTAGATCAGTGTTTTTTTGGGGTTTTGTTTTCCTGGTGTATATGAATTTTCCTCTGAATCACCTAGCATTGTAAAAAAACAGCTATATACCTGCAAAGACTGGTTTCCCTTTGAGTTTTTATTTAAAAAGGGTACATCTGCTTACATCTAGGAAAGAAGGGAAAATTGGTAATTCTGATATTTTCTTGATGCTCAGAGCAGGAAACAGAGTTTTAGGTCACTCCTTGTTTTGGCATTTCCAGTAGGAAATTAAGGCAATTTTTAAAATCTAATTTTTATTCTGCTTGAGCCTACCTACTTCTAAGTGGAACCTGGGATGAGGTAAGTCCTTCTTGATGGCTGTTACACCTAAATATATATGGATCTACTTTTAAGGAGGCTGGCCACCATCACATATGAAGGTTGCAGTAACACAGGAACTCCGATCTGGACTTGAAAGTTCGTGTCTTAGGCTTTGTGCAGTTTTCTCTTTGTAACAACAATCAGACACCCCTTTTTCTGCTCCAATCTACCTTCCTTGTTTTCATGACATTCAATAAGAAGACAACACATGGTTACTGCAGCATGAAAGTATCAAAAGCAAAGTAGTCTTGGTAATATCTCTCCTCAGAGTTCATAAATTATTGCCTTGAAATTTGGAGCACTCACTGTGATTTCAGTCTAAGCATTGCCTAATGACAGCTGACATTCTCTGTAAGGTCTGCTCCCTGTGGGCTGATATAATTCCTTCAGGGAATCAATCAGAACAGTGCAAACTAGTAAGGATTACACACTGGAGAAGATGCCCTTACTGCAGGGTAAGGCTCTCAAATGGGTTAATGCTGTGTTACAGCTCTTAAAATTCAGGTAAGCCTCTTGTGGAAGAGCTCTCCATTCTGCTTCGAATTTCTGCTTTAATACCCAGATTCATCACATCTAATTTTAAGCACTCAGAACCCTGCCTCTAGAACTACCATACTACCTAGTGTATGAGTAGAATAATAGGAACAGAATTGTTTAGGTTGAAATGATCTTTAAGATCATTAAGACCAATCATGAACTCAGCACTGCCAAGTCCACCACTGAACCACATCCCCAAGTGGCACATCTACACATCTTTTAAATACCTCCAGGGATGGTGGCTGCATCACTTCCTTGAGCAACTGTGCTGGTTTGAAAGTAAAACCAGTGAGAGACTCCAAGTCAGAAAATACAATTTAATAGGATGAATACAAGTGAAATAAAATAAATTAAAATTATACAACCTGACACCCTGTTAGAGTGGTGGTGGCAGTCCCGATGAAGTGGTCTTGTTGAAGCAGTGATCCCATAGAAAAGGTCTGGTAGCTCCGGTCCTCCAGGAGTCCAGCAGGCCAGGTACCCTCTCTGCGGTCCCAGATTATATCCAGGTGGGAATGCTTGGCTCCTACCCCTGGGTGGAGCATCTCCCAATGGGCTGATATCATTCTATGAGTCATACAATGGGTCCTTGATTGCCCATTAGCAGAGATAATTCCCACCTGTGAGTCATGTGGCAAGGCATTGATGGCCCATTAACAGAAGATAGCCCAGAGGGATGGGGCAAGGGAAAACACTGCCCCACCTGGTTTCAACAGCTCCTGAGGGTGGTGATAGAATACATACTTTGGGCACATCTTACATTGTAACCTAGGACAGTAACCTGCTCCAGCTCTTGACAACACTTGACGAAGCATTTTTTCCCAATATCCAATCTAAGCCTCCCTTCTTGCAACTTGAGGCCATTTTCTCCTGTCCTATCACATCTTGTGAGAAGAAACTCATGCCCACCTGGCTACATCCTCCTTTTGGGTAGTTGTAGAGAGTGATAAGGTCCTCCCTGAGCTTCCTCTTCTCCAGGCTAAACACCCCTATCTCCTTCAACCATTCCTCACAGGACTTGTGCTCCAGACCCTTCACCAGCCTCATTGTCCTTCTCTGGGCACACTTCCATCCCATGATGGTTTTCTCCTGGCGAGAGGCCCCAGACTGAACAGGAGATTCAGGTATGGCCTCGCCAGAGCCAAGTGCAGGCAGAGCAACACTGCCCTGCTGGCCACACCATAAATACAAGGTCCCTCAAAGAGTGCTTAAGGTCTTAGCTGTGATGAACCTTCATCAACTGATTATGGAGAGAGTTTCAATAGGCTTTCCCCTTAATTTTGCACCCTTGTTAGGAGCCTGGAGATAGATGGGAGAAACAAAAACATTTGTGCCTTCTCAAGGCTCCCCAGGGTGTATAGGTGTCAGCTGGCTGAGAGGTACAGAAAGACAGCTGGTGTGTATTGTATCAGTAGTAAAATACAATCCTAAAACTCATGGTAAAAAGTGTTACATGTATCTTTAACACTGAATCTGCGTCAAACTCATTCATATTGTATTTGTCAAATTGTGGCCACATGCACTGGTTGACAACAGGGTATGATTGCATCTTTCGCCACAGGGTGCAAGTCAGACCCTGCTTACAGATGTATCATAATCTGCTGAGGCAAAACCTGGGGAAAAATCCACAGCAGTAATTCAGACAAATACTGTTCTGACCTATTCCACTCTTTCAGTATTTCCAGCCATGGAATATGAGCTTTTAGCAAAGAGATGAGTGGGTCGTATCTTTCTACACATGTGGAGATCACCTCATATACCCTGTGGGGTAGCAGCGTAACAATAGTAGTGGGAATAATCTCCTAGTTCCACTACCCAGTATTCCCATTGGTTCAGATAACTAGTCCTTTTCTGGTAGCATAATACTGCAGAGTCTGTGTGAAGTGAGCATTGGCCCTATTTTGGAAGATGCTGTTTGCATGTCTGTACTTTCATTACATTTGCAGCTGATCTTTTCTGAGTTAAACACCAATAAACAAGAGGTTAAGCTGCAACTGGTGGTGTGAGGAGTTTCAAGCAGATTCCTTCCTTGATACAGCAATGATTTTGCTGGAGGTGAGTTGTAGGGGACAGAGCAGGTAACACAGCCAGTTTGATGACATGTAAATAATACCTAATGACCACAAAATAGAGATTTCTATGAGATCATAGTTAGTATCACACATACTCATTATAAAGAAGAATTTGGGCAGGAGATCAAAAATGGTTTTTTTCCTTTCTTTGGTATCAGTTCTGAGCCATGACAGGGGTACTACAAAACATTTTGTGTGTTTGCAGTGAACTTGGCACTGATTTCCAGAGAGTCCAAAATATAATATCCTGCTACTGCAAAGGGATTCATGTGTACCTATTCAGCAGGAAACATTCCTGGACATCCTTTTTTTTTTTTTTTTTTTTTTTTTTTTTTTTTTTTTTTTTTTTTTTTTTTGGTCAAATATGCTGTAATTTTGGTAGGATTTCAGTTCAGTTCCCAGTGAAATAAATAGATAGTAGTTCCCAGCAGAGTGGAACTGCTCCTGAATAGTCAGCATAGTCAAGACATTAAAATGCCCACAGTATATAAAGTGAACAAATCTTCATGAATCTTGTGGCTTTTTCAGATCTGTCACCCATGTGGAATAAATATTAACAAATACTTGAAAAGGAAAAAAAACCTAAAAATATCAAATATTCAAAAGTACTGAATGTTTTCCTGGCAAAAATATGCCTGTGTCCTACAGATGCTATTGTCAGAACACATTCATCTGCCTAACTGGCTCTCACTGCTTGTCCTATGTAGGACAGGCAGACACTAAATTCATCACTGTAAAATAATGTCAAATCCAAGGAAATCATAAAGGTGCTCTTCCAAGTTCATTTGTTGCTCTGATCATCAGAAAATCCTGTTCCAAGCCTCCAGAAAAGAGGAATGATTTCTAAGAACTGTCAAGATTTCTTCCCAGTATCATAGCTCAGGTTTTATTCCCTACAGACAACATCAGCCTTCATGAACAAATCACGTCCAGCATTTTACCTAAAGGAAAAGAGGAGTGTTGTTTCTAATTCCTGTAAGTGATACAGTTATATCCTGACACAGGAGAAAGTTCATAACAAGTGCCAAACTGGAGGGAAAGTATTAGGATGTATTCATAGATCCTTATGGATTATCTTCAATTACAGGATATATTATAAAATAAACTACTGTTTCTTTAGTCATGAGTTTCTTTATGACCCTCTGAAAACAGAGTTTCTTTTTAAGGTCCATGTGCCTTGCTGTAAAGAACCTGGCTTCCCCAAACAACTTTTGGAACTACTGCATAACTAGTAGATCTAATTATGCAGACCATAAGGATTTAATTTAATGTCAAGTTGCATTACTTGCTCCAAAGAGCTTTCTTCAACCCAGAGGATGCAAATTCTCCATCCCATTGTTTTCCCTTCCCTAGCAAGCATCCATTAACCAAGAAAAACACAGTGGGGATGACCCCCCAGCAGCACCACATTACCTGGGGTGGGGTTGGCTGAGGTCTCTTCTTAATAACTTTGTGGAAAATTGACATAGAATGTTGCTTTAATTCTTACAGGGTTCCAATAAAAAGTGTGGTTGTCTTAATATATCCACCTTCTGTAATTAGCTCTCTTGCACATTTGATTTAGAAGACACCTACTTAAGAGAAACTAGCAAACAAAGAAGCGTGGAGAGCAGAAGGGTTTTATTATCAATTTTTTTTCTATCTGTTTATCTAAGGCTAGCTTCAATTCTTTTTATAGCTGATAGCTGCACTCTGAGCTACCCAAAGGGCAACTGGAATCAGGGTTGTCAGATGACCATTTCTCTGCCTTAAACCCAGAGGTGCTTAATTATATTGTGTAGCCAAAGTTGGGTGGGTTGCCTCCTGTCACACTGGAATCCACTGCATTAGGACAAATATATCTTTCTGCAAGGGCATTCAACTTAATTCATTAATGAAGTGGCATATTAATGAGGACAGAAATGTAAATGATATCCACCCTAGGGCCTTTCTCACATGTTATTTTGTGAAAACCAAGATGTTCCCTGCTGACTTTCATTCTGTGGTTAAGAACAAGTGTGTGAGCTGCTCTAAAGAGGGTTCTAGGGAAGTAGCCATCATTACTGGATTCAGATGATTGGAAACTGACTGATATTGCAGTCACTTTGGTATCACTTGAGGAATTGTATGCAGAGATGAGTCATATTATTGGTGGAGCAGAACCTGACCCTAGGGCCTGCAAGCAGTGGGAAGAACAACCATTGCACCACCCTCTAATAACACACAGACCCAGGCAAGAGCACTGGCCAGCCAAAATAAATTAATTGCATAATCTAGTGGATATTGTGCTATATCAAAGCCTCCTTCTCCCTTTAATAAGGGTAGTAAAAATGTCTCCGTTAATTGCTCTCTCTTCAATTAGACAACTTTTGCCTTCCAAGCCTACTGAGGACAAGGGATGGTGAGAAGAGATATTTCAGAAGCACTAGCAGAGTGAATTTCTTGCACCCTGAAGTTGCAAGGACTTTGTCTTTGTTTACCAGAGATGGCTAAAGTGTACCCAAGATTTTCTAAGCTTTTGGTGATTTGCTTTCTTTGTCTTTGTCATTCTACTGGCTGCTGTTCAGTAACAGAAGAATCGTGTGAATGTGATGGAGATTTAGACATGTCAGAAATCCCTCTCCACTTCCAACATTGATATGTTCCAGGATGGAGAGCCCACAGCATCATTTAATCTCCCAAGGAGAGAAAAGAAACACAAAAAAGGAACTATTGGAATTCAGGGCATTTGGCCCTCAGCCAGATGATTTTGAGGAAACAAATAATGAAAAAGAGGGAGAGAACCTGCTTACGGTGAACTGAGAAATTGGTGCTAAGCCATCTTGGCATCAGTAGGTGCATGAGCAAGGCAAAAAAAACTAGAAACACTGATAGGCAAAAGGCTGTAAAATAAAGTGAAGATGGAGGTTCTGGTTCATGGACAAGTGTAGAGCTCTTAAGTGCAGAGGTTAAGGAGTGGGGAAGACAATATTCTCCTGGGAAATCTGTCTAATCCTCTACTCCAGAAGAATATGATTGAATTGTGTCACTGCTCATGGTATTCACCCTACAGATTTCTTGTATGCCTCTCATAAATCCTCGTGTAGACTCTGATCCACCCAGCAACTTTTTCCATTTTTACTTCATCACCCCTTTCCCAGCTGTCCTCCACCCCACCCAGTCCACTGGCTTGTCTTGCAGCTTCCACACACCCCTATACTTTCTTCAGAAGGCTTTGTGTCTGCTTTGAATGAAGGTCTCTGATCATGTCTTTCCAGTCCTGAGACCCAGCTTACTCTACTGACATCTCTGGTGGCTTCTTTCTTACTCACATGTTAGAAGCTCAAAAAGTTTTGTTTCTAGAAGAGATGAGACATTAGGGTGTGAGATAAAGCTGAATTCATATTTAAGACCATATTTTTATGCCCAGAAGGGAACACGATATTGCTGACCGTGTATAATGATGTCACAGACAGAACTAGACAGCACACCTGAAGTTCATACTGGACTGTGACTGGCACAGCTGGAGAGTTAAAGTACCAATGACTTGAAGAGCAGCCAATTCTATCAGTGTTGGCTACAATTAAAAGAATCCCTTGCTTTGGGAAGCCTGGGCCAAGGGACTGAGAGGCCTTCTTTCCATCAAATCGCTATCATGTGTGAGTCTAAACTGTCTCATTATTTTGGCATTTCAGTATCCTCCTCCCAGACTAATTTTTTTACTCTCCTTATGTCTTGAAACAATATTCTCCCTTCTGTTGGACCAAATAAGATCCTCCCCCAATTTCCTTCTTCAAGACCTTTCAGCATTTGGTTATTTTAGATCCCTGTGCAATCTCAGCTGGGATGCCTTTTGAGTACAATAGGATGTACCAGGTGCACACATTCGGTTTCCATTAACATAATGCCAGTGGCAAGTCTCTTCTTGCATGGTTCCAGTGGGAAACAGATGTAAGATGAACTGCAGAAGAATCCTACAGTGATGGAATCAGCCAGGTCAGACAGCCAGGACAATACCATCTGCCTCAGAGACCAACAGTTGTGGGCATCAGCATGTGAATCACTGGGAGCACAAAAGAGCAGATGCTTCAAACCCTTTGAGGTTGACCCATTGCTGAACAACGTTCCTAGTGTTTGGCTCTGCCTCAAGACAAGCTTGAGTTTCATGCATTTATAAGGGCAGAAGTCAGCTCTGATAGAATCAGAATGGGTCGCCTGAAATGAAAGCTCAGCATTGGGTGTGTAGTAAAAAAACATGCCAGATGTCCAACTGGGCAAAACATGAAAGAGGTGTGAGTGGGTAAGAGGCACAAAACAAGCCTTTCCTTGTTGCTTGCTACACAGCTGGTTTAAATGTGTCAATACAGGTATTGCAGGGATTTTGCAACTCCTCTTATCCTGGTAGGGGCCCTGATTTTTGGATACACCTGATTCCCATTCAGGCATATATGTGTTAACCCATATTGGAGCTGGAACCATATGGTGTGTGATGGAAATTAGATTGTCTCAAAACTTGGTAGAATATTCCTATTGCAGAAGCAAAGGGAAGTGCCCCCTGCTCATGGCTGGCAGGTCGACCCAAATTTTTCCATTTGCCTCTGTGACCAGGGTAAGTGCAAGCAGGGTTTTTGCAAGTAGAACATGAATTGTATAGCACTCTAGTGGATATATAGCCAAGTAAATGTGAATCTATATAATTTATTTCCACATTTATTTCCACAGTATCATGAAATGATAGTGTCATACCAAAAGGCAAGACACTTCTAAATGGGAGTTACACCTATAGAAGCTGGTGAAACTGAAGACCAAACTTGATACACAGACCTGGGCAGAGTATATTCAATTGGAGCTCTTTCCCTTGTTTGTCTTCTCAGAGCAGTCAGGTAGGGTTCAGCAGGAGAATGATGTTTAAACTGGACTTGAAGAACAGGCCCAACAATCATCCTTCCCCCATCCCCCCCAAAATAAGCCTTTCTCTCCACGATGCAGAGTCTTTTTATCAAGTGGACAGAGACTTTGCGACGCCAGATGAAATGAATTGCATCATTTGATGGATTTTATCTTCAATCAAAGTGCACCTCTCTCTTTAGCAGAAAAGCTGTAAAAATGTCTTGATTAAACATGAAATCTCCAAGGTGATTCCTTGGACTGAGTAGTGAAATTGTTAGAAAGTGACCTCCAGGTTAACTCCTTTTAGGTTCCTGGCCTTGAAGCTGATAAAAGAATCCTTCATGAGAGCATAGCACTGTCGTTTGAAACCCAGTAAAAAAGAAGATAAACACAGATGCTTTCAAATGTCAGGAGGGAGGTGGCAGGTCAGGTGGAGATTGAATGCATGATTTTGAGAGTGGGCGGGTGTTAGTCTTGGAATGGCATTTTCTTATCAGAAAAAAAAAAAAAAAAGGAAATGAGAAGTACAGTCCATGAGGGTTCTCCCCTAGAGTGGTTCAGGAGTCAAACCACTGCCTTGGTTTACTCATCACAGCTGCTGCTTTTGATACAGCAGGCCTTGAAACATACCAAGCAGATTTTGCCTGGCAGGCTGGGCCAAACCCAAGCACATGAATGAGCCCAAAAGAATTAACTCTGCTTATCCAACATTCATTTTAGAAACATCCAGTCTCCTCCTGCCTTGGAGAGATCCCAGACCTCGGGTATGTTTTAATGGGTCAGAGAGAAGAATCATGGTCACATCACAACCTTGTGGGCTTGGTCTGAGTATAGGCAGAGAGGCTCTTCCCTATGGCTGTGAGGTGAACAGTTTTAAAATTCATGTAAGTACATAGTGTTTAGCAAAAGAACATTACAGAAGCTCTTTGCTGAGCTGGACTGGGTTCAGCCAAGTCAGGGAAGCCTTCTCCCCAGGGTGGTGGCTCACATCAAATGGAAGAACCATGGCTAGCAGAGCACACAGTGGAATGAAGTGCCCTGACACAGTGCCCCAGCTTGTCCTTCCTTTCTGCATAGCCTTTGCTGGCACCTGAACTGCCCTGTCATCACCCAGCAGAAGCATGGTCAGCTGAGGGAATTACCCAAGCTGGAAAAGTTACTGTTCATCCTCCACACCCAATCTGACCATGTGAACACTCCTTTCTCACCCTGCTTCTAAAACAGTCACTCCACTCACCTTATGAGAAATGTGGGAAGCAGACAGCCTCCAAACAGTGGCTGGGTAAACCTTTGTGTTTGTCTTTTCTCTTTTTACTCTTTTGTCTGGCTTGTATCTGTAAACCATAATTCTTCAGTGTGGGAAGTCTCTCCTGCTAAACACAGATCCCAACACAACAGAGCAGAGTGTAGATGTTACTAGAACAGTAATGCTGGTGGTAAAAGCCTGATGACCCCTTTTGAAAAAGTCCAAGTACCACATCTTTCATCCTAATTGTATTCCTGTAATGGAATTCTTCAAATTACTCTGCAATTTCATAAAATGGAATTCTACACTTTTGGCCTTAAACTAGGAGAATTATGTTGTCACTTGGTACTTACAGGGTGATCCCTTCCTGCAGATGGGTAGACAAATGACCAAGGTCAAAGGTTTGGTCCCTCATCTGCGCTCCAGGTAGTGGTGCAGGAAAGGCTGCATCCGTGCCTGTAGTCTTTACACCACAGGGAGATCATCTTCTCTGGAGACCACCCAGGATGGGAATACAGGTACAGATGCTGAAAGCTGCCAGTGGCTACATGCAAAGGGAGACCCTAATCCTAACAGCCATCTCTCCTCTGGGGTGCAGCCATAGCTTTCCCTCATCAGACTATTGCTCATCACAGAGGGTAGAGCAGAGTTTAAACATGTAGCTTAATCCTGAAGAAAAAACACAACTCCCTCACCTTAAAGAGTGGGGGGGAAAGCATGGCAAGGGTCTCCCCACATGTATTCACAGTTTGCATGGAGCACAGGGTCTTTCCACTTCCAGTGACTGATGGGATGTGACATTTTTCTCTGCCTGTATCCAGAGAAAGAGACCTAGCCTCTTGCTTTACTCACCATCTTCCTCCATGAAGAGGCAGCAATGCTATCTGACACAAAATCCTGTAAAGACAAAAGAAAAAGCTGAATTCCACCTCTCCCAGGCTGTGGTTGAGGGGGCGAGACAGGTAAAATGCATCAGGCCACAACATCTCTGAGATTAAATTCCAGCTCTCATCTGCCTTGTAAAGGCTGACCCTGACAATTTCTCTCTGTGCTGGGCTCTCTCTGTGGTTTCTTTATGTGACCATGCTTTGTTCTACTTTATTTTATTTTACTCTATTCTCTCTCCCATGTTTGCAAATGTTCGCAATGAATTGAAGACAGCTCTCCAGCTCAGATTTACAGCTGCACGGAAAGACTGTTGCTATTTATAGTCATCTCAAATTTGTTTCATCTGCCTACACAATCAATTAGCTTCAGCTCCAGCTAATTTTGCAATCAGCCCAAGAAAAATGTCTCTGGCATAGTATCTTGTTTTCTTCTTCTTCTTCTTCTCCCTGGAGGTATAAAATCTCTGTACCCCCTTCTTTATCCAAGTTCTACACCTTAATACAACACTAGCCAGACTCATCCTCCATGTCTTTTGCCTTTTAGAAGCTTCTTCCTGGCTGACTTGACAGAAGAGTATTTACTTTACATGATGGAGACCTTTTTTCCTCTCCAATGGAGGTTTGGAAAGAATACTCCACCGTTTATTTTTCCATCAGCTAATTGCAAATATTGAAAGCGTCTAGACAGGGGGAAAATAGCTTTATAAATCATCAGCAAAAGGAGTTTCAATGTTATCTTAAATCCCACACAAATACTTTTTAAGGATGTTCAGTAAATATATATTTGTATATAGAAAAATTAGGCTAACCTGGAACTCAGGTTGAGTTCACATAAGGAATTTAAATGTTCAGGGAAGGCAATCACAAAATAAGGAGGTCATAACTATAGCACAAACAAGCAATAAAACACAGCAGATTAAAAAGGAGGGTGTAAGGAAGAGCAAAGCTGAAGATAGTAATTTGGGGCAAATTTTCAGTTCCTCATTACTGGAGCCTTGAACTTCAGCAAGTCTTTGTCAATCTCACCTGAGAGGGTGGTTCAAGTGCCAGAAACTGTGGAGAATCATTAGGAGTCTTTGAACAGAAACAGAAATATGTGCTGGCATCAGAGCAGCTATTGGAGTCACAAAGTGGGGTGATGTCTTAAGCCCCAGTGGTGACAAGGCCCTGAGGGCAAGCTTGCAATTCTACCTAGATCTTAATACCAAAACAACCAGCAGGGCCCACAAGGTGTCCTATAGTGCATCTTCTCCCATTTGGTAGGATCAGAAAAGTTTAAATCAGTCCTGGCAGGTGCTGCATAAATCTGTACTGTAAAACCTCCAGCTATGAATGTATTACTCATTCTTCTTCTGAGCAATAAAACATATCCTGTGGTTACAGATTTAAGTTGAACTGTAAGCCCAGGACTTTGCACATTTACATCCGTAAACTGGCTTCCAGAGGGTCATGGACTGAAAACATTGCCGTTTGGGAGTCCAGTCTCAAAGGATCTTTCAGCTCAGACATGAGATTCCTGTGGGTTTTCAGTAATTTTACATGCCCAAGACAACTTATTTAGAGAAACAAAAATATTGTTTGTCCTTGTGGGTAAACTATTTACTTGGTTCCTTTTAAACTGTCACATCTCTTTCAAAATTTTAGAGGTTTGGTTTGGTTATGGGTTTTTAAGTTCCTTGCTTAGCAGAAGAGAGTCTGTCTTGATGAGAAACACAGGAATGGATTCTGTACTCACTGGGGATTTAGAGAGAGGGGTTTTCCCTCAGAAGAGCAGAAGTCTCAGGATAGCCCCTTTCCCTTTGGGTTACCATTTAAGCTTGGGCAAAACTGGGGACAACAAACCCAGATAAGGATGGAAAAGAGACTGTGAGAGTAAGGAGTACAGGGAACATCAAGTGGGGGTGTTAACAGCATACAAGAAAAGGTTTAAAACAATGAAACTTTTTGTTGATGATCTCATCCAGTCCCCAGTAACCCACCCAGGATATATCCCTGCTTGTTTTGGCGTCTTGTCTCTCAATTCCTGTCAGTGAACTATGAGACAAGATGCTGAACTGTGGTCCACATGTGAATGATATTTTCTCCTCAAGTTTTGATAGTTGCAGCCTGCAAATGTTTTAGGAATTGTTTAGTTTGTTTGTCTAAAAAATGTATTTGCTTTTCCTTTCCCTGACAGCAATGCTCTGATACTTTATGGAACTGGAAATCTGTTCAACTTCCCTGGATTCAGGTTCACATTCTTTCAATATCCTGCAAAGCCATGCCTTTACTATGTATCACTGCTAAATACTGCTGTAGGAACTGTGATTTCTTCATCTTCTTCTTCTTTCCTTCTTCTTCTTTTTCATGATGAGCAGGAGCAAACACACTTTATTCCCCAGCTCTGCAGATTTCCAGGAGTAGCCATCACTCATTAGATCTCTGCAATTCCCGCTGGCTTCTATTGCAAGAAGTGACGACTAATCTGCAGCCCTTAAAATACTTGATTTTTGGTGAAAGTTGATATTAACCTCCATACCTATAATGAACTAGAGGCAAGTTTCTAGCCTTTAAGAAAAGCCATATTAGAATGCAGGTTACGCCTGAACAAGTGGCTGTAGAACATCTTGTACTGTTTGAGTATTTTCTGTCTGCATGGAGAAAGAAGGAATTGTGCTGAGATTTGAGGATCACTCCTACCCCAGCTTGGGTTGCTTCTAGACTTGGAATTTAAGAACACATGTGAATGAATGGAAGAAATCATTCAGGCTGAAGGAAGCAACAGGAGTCAGTGGGGACTTTGTGACATTTTTGTAGGAGGACAAGAGGTGTTGGCTGTTGCTTTCCTGATGGTGAGCTGGTAATTTGGCTGCTGGTCCCACTTCTGTGACATTGTGTTTACTGAGGTTGCTATAGGAGTACAGCAAGTTCCTTTGAGCTACAATTGCTTCAGATCTGCCACTAAGGCAGATTAGAAAGGGTGTGGTAGATAGACTCCCTGGCTAACATCTGTGGAGGGTGGAAGATGTTAGAAGCAACATTTTCTCTTTTGCAACCCAAAGTTTTTCCAACCACCATTCTACTAAATCTGGGTGTCCTCCACACCCTCAGTCCCAGCTGCTCAGCCCCTTGTCTTTCTCCATGATAGGAAAGAAATACATCCTAAAGAGGAAGACAAAGGGCTCAGAGCATGGGCCTCAACAGCAGCACTTGTGAGACACAGGAGCAATGTGCTGTGGTTCAGAGGCTGGACTGAGCCACCAAGGTAGTGTGGTGCCACAGAGGTTCTTGGATACAGCTGATATATCCAATACCATCTGTCTTAGTAAACTGCAGGGTCAGCTGCTGGTAGCCTCTACTTCCCATTTCATTGTGCATTTGCACTTAAATAAATTCTGCTCAAGTCAGCTGTAAAAACTGGGGATGAGATGTAGAACTGGTATTTTATTGTCTCAGGATAATTGTCTTGCCCACAGCCATCAGAACTTTTCTTAACTATTTGTATGACCATGGACATTATCAGACACAAAACATCTGTGATTGCTCCATTGACTTTAACCAAAAGCCCAATCTGGTTAAACATCTTTCTAATCCACAATGCCAAATGAAGTTCTTGGTGGCCTAGTGCTAGAAGATGTTGATGAAAAGGCTCTCTGTGACTGTGTGCAATCCTTGCTGGTTTGCAATAAAAATCTTTGGTATTGGTTTTTCCTCGATCATTCCCCAAGTTCAGTCCAGCTCAGAAAAATTTGCCATCTCTGGAACCCATCTTCTGAAGAATCACCAATCACTGGGTTTAGTGAGTTTAAAAACTTATGTACCAAGTTTGTGAGGCTGCATTATTTTCAAGTATGTTGTGTGGCTTTCCACTGTCTAAACCAGTCTGTCACTTCCTTTCAAGAGGAGGAGGAGAAAAAACGGTCAGGTAAAGTGATGTTAACAAGTCACCTGAGACCAAGATTTCTTTGGCTGATGAGTCCTCATTGACCTTGCCTTGCATAGTGAAAGACTTCTGTAAAGAATTATGCTGAGGTTTCTGAAGTACCTTTATGTTCGTGTAGTACATTTTAAAATATTTTAGGAAACTAAAGCACACTTACCACAAAGGCTGAAGATGTGCTTTAAAGCTCTGGCTAGTTTGCTAAAGTGGTACCTTCTGTGTCCTTCGATTTCCCACAGAGATCTTGACAGAGCTTTCTGCCTCACTTCCTGCTCTGTAGTGTGATGAGTGTTTATCTCTGCTGTACAAGAGGTATTGCTTCCCCCACTGAGGATAACTGTATGATCCTCACAGACAATATGTTTCAGGATGAAGTTGCAGTTACCTCCACAGAATTTCATATCTGCCTAACTTCACCCGTGTTCAGGACACAGAACTGTGTGGTTTGAAAGACAATAAGAGTGCTTTGGTGGGAAAGTTGCAAAGGATCAGCTAATCCCTGTTCCCCTCCCACACCCTGGTTATTTTGTTGTGTGGCTTGTAGAAGTACTGGTCTTAGGTGAGACAGTGGTCCCTAAGTGCAGGGGTTTGTTTCTGGAATTTCTGTATTTCCCTCTATTTCAGAGGCCACCATAATCAGCTTGAGACATATGCCTTATGAGAGAAATTTCCACTTGATGGCAATCCAGAAAGGAAGAAAGGAATCAGTCAGACCTTTTCTAATGGTGCTCACCAAGGTGGGTGGATCAGCTCTCAGCTCAGTCATGTGCCTGAGGAAGACCATGTGACAAAATTTTAATAAATAATAATAATAATTAATAATCCTGTAAAACATAGAAAATCCATGGCCTACTACAGACTGTGGCAAGGTGGGAGAAACTTTACACAAAGGCCTCAAGACCACTGGGGATTCTGTCAGTTCTACTACAACAGGCTGAGCAGGAAGGAGGGATAATGAGCTCAGTTTTCCCAGAAGGGATTTAATCACTCCATCATTTCTTTCAAAGCTTTCTTTTCTCTGCCTGGTGCAGGCCATGCAGGACATGGGCCAGGTGCCCTCTGTGTCCCTGGATGGGAATCAGCCAGAAGAGCTGAAACTGCAGCACAAGCAAAGCTGCCAATGCACTACCCTGAGCTGCTGGTGTAAACCCTGACGAGGAAGGTTATCCTTCTAATGTTTGGTGCCAACTGGCACAGCCTCCCTCTTCTTCCTTCACACAAGTGTTGCCTGCTTCTCCCTCCCTCTCCACAATATTTTGCCTTTGAAGTCACTTCATCAAGAAATTCTTCCTCTGTCAGAATTAATCTTCCACCTGCCAGGCTGTGAATAGTCACCTTTTTGTGTGTCTGCAGCATGTTGCCAAAGAAAGGGAGCAGAAAATAATGGCTAAGCCTGGAAGAGATAAATGGAACAAAGTAACACCAAGAAATCCTACTGATAAATTTAACCCTAAAGCAACACAAAGTACTTGTCCCTCCTGGTCCCACAGTCCCACACATAACTTCCTCTAATGTGGTTAGATTTCAGAAAGGTCTCCAAGCTGTAATCCTATGTGGCCAGAAGCCTACAGAGGAATTTTCCACTGTCTAAATCCATGGTGAGAGCAAATGCTCCTTTTCCTGACACTTAAAGAAACCTGAATATATATTTTCTAGAAATAGAAAATTGGAGTTCTGGTCTGAACCAGGACCTTAGCTGTCCAATGAGATGTCTTTCTCAGTCCTCTATAGGGAAGCTGACCTACTATTCTTAGACATCTCTGATACTCATTAGGATTCAGACTAATGATTATTGGCTTGAAAAATCTGTTCCCATGATGCTGAAAAATCTGAATATGAATTCTGAAGAATATCTGGATATCTGATTGCCCTTCAACTGTGTAGAAGGTTGGTAAGAACACTGAAGTAATAGAGTACCCCAACACTTAGCTGGAGACCTTGATAAAATCAAAGCAGACCAAGTTAAAATCTAATGATATGGAACATCTCCTAGGATGTGTGGATCCAAGATGCTTTGTAAGAAGTAGTAGTTGAATTAATACTTTTGATTCTTTCAGTGAGTATCCTATAGAAAAGCTTGATTTTTGTGTAAATAAGCTATACTCCTAGTACAAAGAGCCTTTCATGGCTGCACTCCCCAAATAGGACAAGACATTTTCTTTGCACCTGGTTAGATGCCAAATTTCCTACAACAGGTGAGATCAAGTGGTTGCATAAAATATTTCAAATGTAAACTTTTCTAGAGTAAAATTGGAATAGCATGCACAGCAATCCTGAATCAGGCTTACTAAGGCTGATACATAAAAAATTCCAAGATCAAGGCTCTTATGACCTGACACTGGTGCCTTGCCTCTTGCTCACCCTTGTAAACAGCAAGCAATGATACATTTTGAAAAAGTTGGAAGATTTCAAATCACAAAGCATCAGTGGTGATTAGAACACTGGGCTGGGATGCAGGGAAATTAGGTCCTATTCCTACTCAGAGAATCCCAGAGTATTCTGGGTTGCAAGGGACCCACAAGGATCATCAAAGTCCCATTCATGACCCTGCATGGGACAGACCGAAGAAACCCATCATATGCCTGAAGATATTGTCCAAATACTTGAACTCTTGCAGGGTCAGTGCTGTGACTACTCAGACTGATAGTTTTGACTCTGAAAAACTGATACTGCTTTCATTGTCCATATACATCCTTGCTCTCCTCAGCCCTTAAGACAGCTGGAGAAAAATCCTTGTTTTCATATACCTGTGATCACTGGGCTAGGAGGACTGCACAAATTTTCATGGGGTTTGGTTGCTGGGTTGTTGTGTTTTGGGTTTGTTTTTCTTTTTTTTTTTTTTTGTGAGAGGTGTTTCTAGGTTCTCAAGGTTGTTTTAAGATCAGTCAGATCCATTAGCAATCCTTACCTTTGAGGTTCAAGTGCAGCTAACACCTCCTAGGCAGAGGCAGTAACAGAGCAGTAGACACCTAAATGTCAGACTGAATCCCTTTCCCCTTCTCTCTCTTACACAGCTCCCGTATGAAGTCAGACTGCATAATGGAAACCCTATCGTGGAAGTCTGCTGAAGTCTGATTCCTCTTCCATTTTACATTCTTGCAGCTTTAAATAAAGTCAAAACCATTCCATTGTATTGTTAAAAATTTATCTAATTCTAATGTCGTTTCTCTGTAGTATAAACATAAAGACTTGTGCCTCCACTTTTCTATTTCTTTGAGAGGCAAATAAGTCTTTTTAATGGTGCTCAGTGCTGCAAAATCAGGGTGGAGTACAGGTCTGAAT
The DNA here is from genome assembly GCA_013389925.1 of Aegithalos caudatus. NCBI lineage: Eukaryota > Metazoa > Chordata > Aves > Passeriformes > Aegithalidae > Aegithalos > Aegithalos caudatus. The sequence goes on from WEIU01008335.1 coordinate 259,442, forward strand.
TACATCTGTGTACTTCCCAGGCTTCAGACCTGAGCGGGACAGAACCTGAGGACTCATATGGCAGGCTGAACTAAGAAAAAGGCATTTATGACTGAGTAATAAACTCATGAAAATTGGGGGTTTATTAACAAAAATGTTGACAGACCTTTAACTTTAGTGGTGCTACTGAGCACCGCTATATGTAAAGATGAAATCTTTCTGCACTTAACAAATTTATTAGCTGTAATTTCATTTATTTATTTTTTTTCATTCCACATATAGAATATGTGCTAGGAAAACAAGAGCACTCTATGCCCTGTGAAACCAGAGTTGTTGTGAGATTTTTTTCCTAGAGGAGTTAAGGGTATGCGTGAAGGGTATTTGTTTCTCAAGCTCTGGCATGCCTGAAAGTCCAACCCCTCCTGTAAAGTTCAGTGGGATTGTTGTCTAATTTCAGTGCAGCTCTCTAGCCAGACTGTAAAATCACTTGCTAACAAAGGCACACACCAGAACAAGTGGCTCACAAAGTGTAGAGTCTTAACTTCTTTTTCTTTGAAACCCAGCTTACTCCGTCCTTTCCATCAGCTTGTGTGTTTTCCCAAATCAGAGCAAATCCTGCCATCAAAACTGACAAAGATTGACTGACTTTTATCCAATAATGAATCAAGAAGCTTGTCTTGACAACTCAGAAACAAGCTGCTCCCCAAGACTGACTCTTTAATCTGTCCTGTTGTTTCTGCAAACCCTCTCTGCCTCCATGGCTCTCCCAGTGGACTGTGACATTTGTCAGTGGTTTGCAGCAGAGACCCCAGTGCTTTCCTCTACTCCAGGAGGTAACACCATCCTCTCCAAAAGCTTTCTCCTATAAACACATCCACTTTGATAATTTTGCTGGAGTAGGAAGTTCCCTGAGTGAATTACTTATCTGAAACCTCTCCTCCTGCACAAACTAGTCTGAACTTTTCTCTCCTCCCCTGGCTGTGACCATGGAGAGGGTGAGGGATGCAGCCTGCCCACAGTTGGGAAAGCCAACTTTGTTTCTGAAGAGTGGTAAAAGGGAAGACCATGGGAAAATAGTTCCCCATGTTATGAACAGGTCCTCATGCAAGGTATTTTAGCCTTGCTCACCAAGGAATCTTTAGATCCGTAGGCAGGAGCTCAGAGTGCAGCCAAGGAGTCATCATCACTTAAAGCAACTTCTTGCTTCAGACTCCAAGAAGAACCTGAAGCACAGGAAAGCACGTCTCATGTCTCACAGGCTCACTCAGGTCATGGTATGGAACAAATCAGCCTGAAGTAACACAGGCCGCACTGAAAATCTGCAAGTCATTACCCATAATGATTATTTAGAAAGGGAGCTGGCATCAAGATCATTTCCCCCCTCCTCTAGTCTAAATCTTTCCCTCTTCCTTTTTCTCTCACTCCTTGGTGCTTCCAAGCAACAAAGGGTAACTGAGTATTTTTTTCCTCCTGTTGCGAGTTATCAAAAATCCACTCAGGAGCAAGGCATGGTGGTGCCACAAGGAAAGACAGGCAGGAGACAGAGATCAGGGAGCTGGTCTCATTCAGCTGTGCCTGTCCTCATCCTTGTAGTAACATGCACCCAGTTGGGAAGGGAAACCTGAAGGCTCATGGGGAGACAGGGACTGTGAAAGCAGCTCTGTTCTGCCTTACTGACAAAAGAAAGAGAGAAGGTGATTACTCAGAAGAGTAAAACCACTTCCCTTCAACTTAGAAAGCAATGGATGGGGTAATGTCCAAGGTCTTATCATTACCTTCTAGTTTGAAAACATCTTAGACCTCTCTCTCCCCCTACCCAGGTGGGAAGAACTCACTTGGTGGCACCTGCAAACATGCACACACACAAGCCCCCATCATTCCTTGCATTTGGAATAACAAATATATTCCTTTTCTTTACCATTAAAGCAGGAACGTGGATGAATGCATTTGGAAACCTTTACTTCTATTGTAATGCCAGATGCACAAAGATATGCAAGAATAAAAGGAGCAAAGAGCTTGGGGGAGCAGAAATTTTGGCTGAGGTTAATGCAGAGTACAGAAAAGCCTGCAGAAATGTTTGACTGTACCTTTGACTGAGAGAATGAAGAAGACTTCTCTGGGGCTTGTTAGAACTGTAACTGTCTAATTTAGAGGAGCAGGATAGGATGAATATTTTATGAGGGTTTTTCCACAGGGCTGTTAACATTTAGCAAATAAAAGACAGCCGTGATTCATTTTCCTTCTCACAGGGGGCAAATGAGTTAACAGCTGTAACGAGGGAATTAAAAAGGGATGTTCCCAGCACTGAGAACAGCTGTTGCCTTTTCAGGTACCTGGAAAACTGGGAGCACTGAGGTTTGTGCAGCACCTATTGGACAAGATGGGTGTAGGGCAGAGTTTGCAGACTGACTCAAACTTGTTTTCTGCTCCAGGGTCCCAGGGTAAGTGCTGCTGGTCCCAGTCCTGGGACTTCAGTGTCTAAATGCCTTTGATAATCTATAGCTGCACTCCCTTTCTCTAAATTGATGCAGGAAATATGCAATCTGTCTCCTGATCTAGACAGACAGGAACTCCTCAGCTGTGGTCAGTACAGTCCAGCTAGTCATGACCTGACTCCAGGTACTTCCCCAGGTGCTCACTCTGCAGAGGAGATGGTGTTTGAAGGAGGGCCCTGGCCATACCAAGAGAAGGAGCAGACAGCCCTGTCCACAACAGCTGTGGTCTATCTGCAGGGCAGTGGGGCAGGCTATTAGCCCCAGAGGGGATGTAAAGGGGTGCTGCCTCTCCCATCTCCTGCTTCCATGAATCAGCCCACTGCAGCACATCCTGCCATCCCTGTGGTAGGCCAGTTGGGGAAAAAAATGCTTCCTTTCCACAGAGAGGTGTCCTTCTCCCAAGCAGACACCCTTGGTCACCTTGCCCTGTCCCGCCAATTCCACCAGCCTATGTAGGTGTCTTGAAATTAGCCCAAAACTTTGAATAGGTTGGTCCACTCTGGGCCTATGCCTGCTGCATTTTTAATGAGTGACTGAGCAGGGCATGCTCTGTCTTGCTCCTGGCTGCTCAGGTGCCTTGCACAGAGCCTGCAGACAGCCTGCTTAGGCTTTTTTTTTTTTTTTTTGTGATGTTGGCTCCTGAGGATGCTCTGCACCAGCCCCTGTTGCGGATGAGTGTTAAGCTACATTTCACAAATTACAAAAAAATCCATCTAGACATATCCCTAGAGATAGTTTCTTTTACATACATGTAAGTACCCTTAACACATACATTACTAATACAGACACATAGACATGCATGTCAATAAAACAGAGTGCCATAAAAACAATCCTAGCTCTCCAGGTGAGGCATATCACCAGATCCATCACTGGACTGATAAGCATTTCAAGCCTTGCCTTTTCTAAGCTATGTCATGCAAGGTCTGTTTTCAGGCAAATGTAGCCATTGCTGTAGTGCCAGTACTTTTAGAAATCTAAATAGGAGACAGATGCACGAAAGATCTCTAGGAGACTGAATGCTGGGTTTTTCTTAGTCCTTCCTCCGCATTTCGCCTCCTAATTCAGAAGTTCATGTCTAGCAAAAGCTGCAGAACCTGTTCTTGCAGCCTTTTCTAGAGAACCACATCAAAGGAAAACAGCAAGATGATGACCAGATAAACTGATGCAACCCTAATCTTCCCAACTCTAGGCTTCCCCTCCCTCCCACTAACTCTGACCACAGCTCTCTGCTGTGGGGCCAATATTGCTTAGGCCTATTTTGGAAATCTATTACTACTGGTTCTTACACAAACAGCAGGGACTAAACACAGATCACAGGCATGATGGAGCTTCTTTGAACTGGTAGCAGGAGACAGACATGATGCAGAACCCAGGTCTAAAGCAAGGCAAGTCCTTCTTTCAGTTGCACTCTGTCCCTGGAGTGCACTTCATATTCCAGCCAGGCTCACACACCTGTCTGTGCTGGCCTCTGTTTTGTTTATCTCCTGGAGAAAGTACAGGATTCATGCTCAATCCCTGTTCTGACATGATTCTCTGCAGTGATTCTCTGCAAGCAGCTCTTTTCTGACACTGGAGGTCCAAGGCTGGGCTCGTTCCAAGGCTTTGGGGCCTAAAATCACAGTAGAAGTGTCATTATACCATGTTATAACACCAGTGTCTGCCAACAGCCACCCTCTCTGACTAATCTTGGTGCCTGTATCTGAAAACCACAATAATGCTAGTTTAGCAGATAACTGTCCCAAACTTGCTCAGAGCTCTTAGTTCTTCAGAGAACAGAATTATTCTGGACTTCCCCTCTCTGCAGTCACCTCCTTGTGGCACTTTCTGTGTCCCACTTGGACAGCAAATTCAGCCCAGAAACAGATTTTAATTGTGTTCTGGAATATGATGGTGAGAGGGTCTGGGCCCACTTCATTCCTTACATAGGTCCCAACCACTCCTCTATCTTCACAGGACATCCTCTACCTCCTCACAATTTTAGGAAACCCAAACCAAGCAGGAAAGTTTTCTTGGCTACTTCCTAATGTAGTCTGATAGCTCCTGGAGCAGAGTAGAAAAGGTAGAAAGAACTGGCAGAAGCCATGCTGGTAGAGATCTGTTCTAGGTTAAGAATGTGCCACCTCAGCCAGCCGCCTGGCACACACTCCTGCAGAAGATACAGAAGTAGCCTACAAGTCTTTGTGCTTGGATTGCACTGGTGGAAGGCATGTAGTCTGTTTTTACATCCTGTGAAGCAAATATGGGGAAACACCATCATTCTCGGATTTAGACTCTCTTCAATATTTATTAAGCAAGTGATGAAGGTGCAAAGGGGAAGATGACACAATACATACCATGGAAAAACACAAAGAAAGCCTGACAGTTGATTAATTTTGTGGCTTTGAACTGAATACAGATCTATTTGTTTCTCCACTGACCCACCTGTGAAGGGAGAATAAAAATATTGGGTTAAAACTGATTATTTTATTTAATATAAAAAGCAATATGTGGCACAGGAAGGCCATGTTAATATTCATATTTGAACTGGTATTTATACTCATAATAGAATGCATTATTACATATTAATTATAAGGAAGCTGGATGGCATGTATTAGAATAAATTTGGAGGCTTAGAAAGGAGTGTTTCAACAAGATGTAACACAAAAGGCTAAATGACATACAATAACAATTTACTGAAGACAAAGGTGAGTGGCTCCATTTGGGTTGGAATGCATTCAGCCTTTTCCTAGAGATACACCAAAAAAGAAATTGCTATCATATTTCTGCTTCTGTTCCACTCCTTATCATAGGGTGATATCCTTTTTATTATTTGGCCTTGGTACATCATCATTATTTTAAAAAAATTATTGAGTGACACTTGTGAAAATGAGAGAGCATGAAGAGTTTTAAAGGACAGGCCTAAGGGAGTGCTGAGCACTTTTTCCTGAGGCCAGTTCTGCTGAAGCAGCTCACTTCTGACTCACAAAATGTATCATTCCCAGTGGTAAATCACCCTCAGCTCCAGGTTTCCCTGTCATGATTTAACACTCTCCCTAGTATTCTGTGGTTGAGTTTCAGGCCACTAATGCATAAACAGTTTCTTCAGCCCTGAACTTCCCCGGAATGCAGTCTGATGTTTACTTAGATATACAAAGAGATATATGTGTGTTTATATTCATGTATATGTGTATCTATAAATATGTATATATCCAGCATATGCTTTTCCAAAGGTCTCACATCAGTTAATTAACTGTATGGCACAATTAATTCATTCATTGTTCAGAAATTCCAGGAGCATTAGTTGTCCGACTCCAGCAGGAATTTAGCCAGACAAAATTCAGAAACTTCTCTCCATGGCTTTGTCATTCTGGGAAGCAGGTTTTTTAGCAAAAGTCTTTTACTGAACAGATGGCTGGTGTGAAATGCTTGAAATTCCACCAAATAAAACCAGATAGTTTCACTGGAACTGGTGGGTGCTAGGTAACTCACAAGGGAAAGAAATCGTGCGTGAGGCTGACACTGACAGTGATTACAACTTGGGATTTTTGCTGTGTGCCATGTTTATATGTCCCAATTTTAATTAAGCTAAGGCATCTGCACTGTGCTGGGCACAGCACAGAGCACGTGAGTCGTTCTACCCCGTTGCACTAACACAGGCCTCAGTAACCAGCACCAGTTTCCTTTTCTGCTCTGTGGTCCAGCAGCACGAGGTGACACTCGCAGCAAGCAGGGGTGAAATGGGGGCCTTACCACTTCCTGGGACTGAAAATAATGAGAGAGCATGACATATTCCTCTGACTCTCTGGCTGTGCAGGATTTGGGGGAGAAGAAGGAAGAAATTTTCTTCAAGGATCTTCTTTCTGTGACCAAGTAAAAAAGCAAGTCTGTGTCAAAGCTGACATTTTATTGACTTTCTTTTAATTAGCATTTTTCTGGAAAATTTTAGCAGTCTCGTCTCTGCACTTTCAGTCTGAAATTAACTTTTACTGCTTCTGAAATCCAAATGGAAGGAAAATGTTTCCTTATTTTTTAAACAATATTTTCAAATTAATATCTAAAAATCTATAATTTATGAAGAGGAAATAGGAGAGTGAGAGGAAAAGAAAATCTGAACTTTAATTTCAGCATTAAACTGGTAGGAAGCTGTGTAATTTTCCTTTTGTTTTGAATTCCAAATTTGAAATGATCTTAAAAATCATGTTCTAGTAACAATCCTGTTTGATATTCACTCATCCGTGCTGGATTGGTATCAACAAGAACAGATACTTTATAGATGGAGAATCAATATTATCAGCTTTTACTTTGGTAGAGTTCAAGGAATAGTTCTGCTTTTAGGGAGTATTTATCTCTTAGAAATACCCCACAAAGACACCAAGCAGAGAACTGTCTTAGGATGGTTAATCAGTGCCAGATAATTTTGCCTCAATTACACATGTTAATTTCTAACCTTTGATCTGGTAAATGTAAATGTCATCAGTAGGGGTACACTAAATACCTGTAAGTATGAACACTTGTAGGCACCTACATATAGACTCTCAATGTCAATGTCCAAACATACAAACTCATTTCTCTGAAGGAGAAAATTCAGAGCAACAACCAAGGATTGTTGGTTGATGGCTCTTTCTCTTTCTTTAATGCTACTAATTATAATAAATTACATGTGTGCATTTCCTGTCCCTTAGTACCTCCCTCGATCCCCATGAACTGCCTTTCAAAATTCCTCCACAAGGTCCTGTTCATGCCCACACTGTAAATGGAGTCTGGAGGGACAGAGACATCATTCTCACAGAAGAGGAAGCTGAGCCTGTCACCCAGATATCACCAAATGACTTCTGAGTAACCTAAAGATATGTTCTCTTGCGAAAAGGATACCCACTTAGTTAAATGCCTCCTGAAGAGCTTCAGTATGAAAATGTTCCCAGTTTGATCTGCCCAGTTGTTAAGGGAATTAATGAGGAAATGGGCAAAGACAGGTTCTGCAGTTGCGCCATGATGCAGGAACATAACATTTCTGTCTGCTCTGAAAAATAATATAAATGGGATAGACAGGCCATTTTCCTAGCCTGGATTTTACTTAACAAAATATTTTCAAATGAAAAACAAGCACATCCACTGGGTAGGAGTAGGTATTATGGAGGTTTCCACTGCCAGTCTCTTGCCAAAACCACATGAAATGTCCTTTACCTCAGTAGATGGTGATATGTGGACAACTCCTCAGGTACCCTGAATTTCACAAAATGAGTTGGAATTCCCTTTTTCCTGGCTCAGCAGGAAGGAAGGCACTAGATGAGTAAAAGGCTTCAGAAAAGTTTGAAGATATCTTCAGGACAGCAGGACTACTTCTTTGCCAGTGTACCAGGTACAAGGATTAGGAATAACTAGGTCAGGAGATTTTACTGTTGCCAGAGAGCCTGGCCAGAGGAGCTGGGAAATGCACCAATTTAATGATGAATCTAGAGGCTGACAGAGGGTAACTACAGAAAACATTAATATTGTTCAAGGCCTCTTTACAGGAGACTTGAGCTAGTAAAAGCAGCTGCCAAGGTCCTCCTGACTGAGCAGATGAGCCTGCTGCTGGGCACATATGTTGAGTGAAGACTTACAGAAGGACCTGTAAAAAAATTTCCTTTACTATTCATGGACTATGCTTACAGAGCAGGTTTTCAATGGTTCTGCTGGTGGACACCTTACTTCTGGATCATACACATACAATTAAGTTCACTTTCCTTGTAATCCTTTTTTATGGAGTAACCCTCAATGAATTCCAAATGAACACATCATTTTGGTTTGGTTTTTGTCTTGTTTTGTTTTGTTTTGACCAAGTGGTCTCTACTGTGGCTCAAAAGCTGAGCTGATAGATTTTTCTTGTATTATCAGCCTTTGGAATGTATCACTCCCATTGTTTCAGCTCTCATCTTTCATACTCAGCAGTGATATGTGTAAGTTGCACTTTTTTTTTAGAACAATTTTAACCCTCTGACATCATGCAAGACCTCAGATTAAAGGGAAGTGTCCCATTATCTCCTGCTCTAATTAGTTATAATTTTTAGTATTTTTACTACTGTGTTAGGATCCTTAGAGACATATCATGATACACCCTTATAGAGCCATTTCCAGTTCAAGAATAGGAAACAGGAATTTAGAGCAGGTACCAGTAGAATAATCAAGACCTTGACAAGTTGGCCATCACTCTCCTGACTGCATAGCTAAGAAGCAGGAAGTTCCATCCATATACAAACCAAAAAGGCTTTTAGAAAACAGAAACTCTGAACTCTTCTGTGCCAAT
>WEIU01008335.1:268799-280004 GCA_013389925.1 Aegithalos caudatus
AGAAGGACCTGTAAAAAAATTTCCTTTACTATTCATGGACTATGCTTACAGAGCAGGTTTTCAATGGTTCTGCTGGTGGACACCTTACTTCTGGATCATACACATACAATTAAGTTCACTTTCCTTGTAATCCTTTTTTATGGAGTAACCCTCAATGAATTCCAAATGAACACATCATTTTGGTTTGGTTTTTGTCTTGTTTTGTTTTGTTTTGACCAAGTGGTCTCTACTGTGGCTCAAAAGCTGAGCTGATAGATTTTTCTTGTATTATCAGCCTTTGGAATGTATCACTCCCATTGTTTCAGCTCTCATCTTTCATACTCAGCAGTGATATGTGTAAGTTGCACTTTTTTTTTAGAACAATTTTAACCCTCTGACATCATGCAAGACCTCAGATTAAAGGGAAGTGTCCCATTATCTCCTGCTCTAATTAGTTATAATTTTTAGTATTTTTACTACTGTGTTAGGATCCTTAGAGACATATCATGATACACCCTTATAGAGCCATTTCCAGTTCAAGAATAGGAAACAGGAATTTAGAGCAGGTACCAGTAGAATAATCAAGACCTTGACAAGTTGGCCATCACTCTCCTGACTGCATAGCTAAGAAGCAGGAAGTTCCATCCATATACAAACCAAAAAGGCTTTTAGAAAACAGAAACTCTGAACTCTTCTGTGCCAATATGTTTTACAGGGGAAACCTCAATGTTACAGTTATTACACCCCTGATTTTCAAATGTCAGTTTGATGCCTAATGTTTAGTGACTGAAGCCCAGATCTGTGAGTGGATGTTTTAAATATCTTCAGTTTTTGTTGACTTCACTTGAGTATGTAGGTGCCTCTAACCTCACAAAGAAAAAAATCTTAATGGCTTCTTCCAGTGAGTTTCTGTAAGGAAAAGGAAGTTTTATTATTTTAATGCATTTATTATATTTATTGTTTTATTCTTTTCATTTAATTCAGAGTTTATTGGTACAGCCTTGGGATGTTTGGTCATCCACTTCATACACTTTCCAATTCACAGGGATTTTCTCCTCTGAACACATGCATCTGTCAATGCTCACACTACCAGAAATAACTGGGTTTCTCAGAACAGGACCTGCCTCTGTTAGTTCCAACTGAAGATCTGGTTTTTAAAAATGCAATTAATACTAATGGAAAATAAATAGATACATATGTTTCCTGTGGCCTGTGATGGCCATTTCTCAGAATGCTTGTTCATACTTAAGTGCAGCAAAAATGTGTGGTTTTCAAATGAGCCATCACTTCAGCTTGGAAGGAAAGTACAGGATGTCTGAGATGTCCTGAGCAGAAGGCTGAGCACCAACAAGGTCAGAGCCCATCCTTGGTAAAGCTTATAATACAAAAGATGTCTCAGCAAAGTCCCACATATACCAGCCATCTGCATCTCTATTCAAATGTTTGCATGAAGATGACTCTGCCCCTGCCACCCATCTGAGCTCTGCTGGAACTGGGCCACCAGCAGGGTCTGGTTTTGATTAACCTTCTCATTCATGCAGCGTCAACTGCTTTAATTTTTCTATTATTGCTGTGAGAGACAAAATTAAAGAAGGAGTTGCCTGGCATGGTGCATCCTGCAGCTGTCTCATCTGAATTTCAGAATGCAAGAGCGGAAGTATGGTGAGACTTGGCTAAAATGGAAAATGTTAAGGGGGGGATTGGGTACATAAAACAGCTGCTACTGGGAGAGGGTCTGACTCCTGGGCCAGAAATCTGGATTGCAATACCCTCTTGGAAGCTTGGAAATAACATCTGTATTGATTGATGTTTGTCCTTTTTCCTTTGGCCAAACCCTATTTCCAGCTGCTTGGATGTTTTGACAGAGTCTGATACTCAGCTTTTCTTTCTTCCCCCCCATTTTCAGTCTACTTTCTTCTTGACAAAAGCAAAACCCATCAACAACCCAACAGCCTCTTGCCTTTGATCCTCATATACAAAGGTCTTGCACATGGGAGAAAAACCCCTCTGTTCTGAGAAGTATTTCTTCCTGCACTGAGAAGGACTCACTCTCATTTACAGCACCTTGAGCTTGACGTTTCTGCACTCTAAGGAGCTGAATGTCCAAAATCACTGTAAAACGAGGGTCATTTTGTGTCTCCTGGTTTATGTTCATATCTATCTAGATTGCAGCAGCTAGTTTTGCCCACTACACAAAGCAATTTTAGAAGAAAGGTTAACGTGGTCCCTCAGAAGACTCTTCATAATGTTGATTGAGCAGGCCCCAGAGCCCAGGTTTGGTGGGTGATGTAATCTTTCACCTCCATGTTCAACCTGGAAAATTGCTTTCCAGGCTATTACTCTGGAATTTTTTATGTGCTTGGAATTACAAAATTTCCAGAAAATAAATATATATGATAGAAATAAAAAATAAGAAAAAAAATGAAAGAAAACCTTTTTTTAAAAGAGGTAGAAAGAGGATGAAAGAGAAAAAAAGGACAAAAAAAGGGCAACATTATGATTCTTGTACTGAGTCTTGTTTCCTAAGTAATTGCAAGAAACAAAAAAAAAGGGCCAATTTCCCAGGTGAATGCAGTACATGACTTTATTAGTTTCCCAGAGGTTTAAACTGAGCTTGACATTTCACTTAACATTACACTCATACAATGGGTTGGGTAGTATATTTTTGAGCCAAAACTTCTCAAACAAGGGCGTCTAACTCTGTGAAGCCAAATCCCTGTTTGGGCACCTAAAATTTATGAACACCCACAGCTTTTTCTGATTTTGATTAGATTTGTTTGTGCTCAGCACTTCTGAAAAATCCCTCCAATTTTATTTAGGTGCCTGTTGGCAGGGATATCTACACTTCAAAGAAAGGGAAAAATAGAGAGAGGAAGAAAGTGGAAAATAAGTACTGTTCTTAACTTTGTTTGACTTATAGCTGAGGTTCAAATTTAAGTTTAGGATTCTTTATTGGACTAACCCAGAGCACTGTGAATTGTTTTGGCTCTACTAGTTGTCTAAATGATGTCGGCTCACTGAGGCTGACTACGTTAAATTAAGAACTTTTTTGAGGGTTTTTTTTTGTTGTTTTGGGTTTTTTTGTTTGTTTGTGTTTTTTTTTGTTGTTTGTTTGTTTTGTTGTTTTTTTTTTTTAATAAATTTACTCTGTTGATTTATGCATGTTACCTTCAGGGCCACAGCTGAAACATTTTGCACCAGGACCTTACTCACTGCACTCCAGCAGAAATATTGCCAGGAAGCTGGAACTTTGTCCTCTCAAATCACACCTCCTTTGGGTACCCAAGGTGAATTCCCAGCACACTCTGCATACAGGACAGCAGGTGGCAAGCAGAACCAGAAACTCCTTACAGAAGGGTTCAGCCTGTCTTCCAGTACCTTCAAAAACAGAAACAGGCAACTAAATTAATCTAGTGGAAATCTAAGAATTGTGTCCAAAGCCAGCCCTACAGAAGAGGGGTGACATCAAGCTAAAAAAACCAACTGGAAATTACCAGTTTTCAAAGTACCTGGTTGTACAAGAAAACAACCAGGAAATTACCTGAAGTGGCCCAAGGTGCAAAGCTGCTGGGACAGATCATCATGGATCATGAACAGGAAAAGAGAGCCTTTGTCCTTCCAATTTCTATGCCTCCATTCCTTGTGTCTCCTGCCATTTTCAATCACTCCCTAGTCTTCCTTCAGGCAAATTTCCATTGATGTTGCCCAAGGAAGTACTGAGTAACAGCTGAGTCAGGTTCTGATGACTTGAATGTGTGATCTTATACAAGATGCATTGCATAAATATTCTTCACTGAGTAATGGGTTTGGGAGCAGGAGAAAAGAAAACTGCAGGTGCACCCCCTTTCCCCCAGAGCCAAAGGCCTGGAGAACGTTTTAATCTCTCATAATATTTAGGTTAATTCTTTTCAAGGGGGAGGGGGAAATCTGAGCATCAGATTATGTAACTTTAAAAAATATGTTTCTCCTTAAAAGCTAATCAACACCTCCCACATCAGACAGTAAACGTGGTACTGTTGAACAGGATTATTCCTGATCTCTGCTTTGTCTCAGCTGTGGATTAAAAACTGTAATGTTATCCTGCTTAATATTTTAACCATATGGGCTGCAATTTCATGGGCAATTATGTGACAAGGGAGGTGCTCAGCAAGCCAGTCACAACGCAAAAGATCGGTATTTCCCTAAAAGCTGCACTGAAATCCTTGGCAGTGGTAATAGGGGTCAGTCTCATCACTTTTTTTCTACCACAAAATTATTTTTAATTTTTTAAAATTTATTAATTTATGCCTTTATTAAGCCACTTTTTTTCCACTGAATCAGGGAATAGTAGAATGGGATTTGTTCCTGCAGAGTGTGCGCTTCGTGCCAGTTGCACACAGTCAAATACAAGGAACCATTCTCAGCATATTAAGATAACAACTACATCCCACCCCACAGCCTTAGCTATTGAATTGGCTAGTTCAGTTTGCTTTTTCCTGTTTGGTATGTCTTGCACTCACACAGGAACAAAGATGAATACTAAGGGAAAACTGGGGTGAGTGTTTATTTGTGTGTCAACAAAGAGCCTTGTAAAGAGTCTATGGATGAGTTCTCTAAGCTCCTTACATGTAACGTAATCTAATGTAAGAGAAGAGAAGAGAACAGAATATTGTAGTTGGAAGAGATGTACAACAATCATCTGGTTCAACTGTCTGACCAATTCAGGGCAGTGATCAATACTGAGTCACTGTAGTTTCCACCCCAACTCTATAGAATGCAACAAAGCTGAAGTCTATCCTGTGATGAACTTATTTCAGGCTCATACTGAATCTTGTCACTCTCTGCATGCTCTGTGGCATGCTCTGAACAACTCTGGTGTATTTTGTAAAGCTGTGTGTTTTTAGTGTCATGGTGAAATGTTACTAAACCCTTTACTGAATTTTCTTTCTGACAAGGTAACTTGATTCCTTTTACCCAAAATTTCACTGAAAGTATAATGTTATTCATTTCTTGTCATATCTCACAGTGAAATGTTGCTGTGCAGTCTTTGAAATTACTTGTAGCTCATCCCACTCATCATGCCATTTCACCTGTAATTGTATGCCTACTAGGTAGATATAACTAGTCCTTAAAATATTTTGCAATGATATACATGAAACCTGGAGTTATACAAGGGCTAAAATCTGATGTCTTCAATCAGACAAAATTCTCATACAAGCCAGTAATAATTTGGCTTGAGGAAGAAATTCAGAATCTGACTCAACAGTAAATGATTTTAATATCACTAATACTACATTACTGCAGTTCATGCAGAATACAGATTGAATTGCCATTTTTTTAGAAAGACTCAGAAGATTTGTACAAGCAAATAAATTAAAAGTCTTCATCCTAAATGGTAAATCTATTGGGCTACGGATCACTCCTCTTATATATATATATTTATACATATTTGTGAAATTGAAGATAAGAAGACATTGAAGTTTTTTCTGGCACGTGCAATCATAAAACAGTGTAGATAAAGTGGCATATATGCTGATGGAGTGTTTGAGTTCCTAAGGATTCTCTATGCTCAAGGCCAGGAAAACCAAGCTGTACTGATAAAAGGTACAATGGTAGAGTGAATGAAAAAAATCCATTTCACATATACCAAAGCAGGCAGCTACCCAAGTCCTGGCCTTGGTTGTCCAAGCTGGCTCCTTTGTAAAGTCTAGATGGTTTCGAAATGTGATTGGCTCCCTCTGTAGTTTTTAATGTTGCTAAATACATGTAAATACAGTTGCATAAAGTACAGTCCATGGTGTGATATATTGGAGCTGATAAGTTCCACATAGCTACAGCAATCTATTTTGTTCCTCATAAAAACTAACAGCTTATGCATCATCTTTGTTTCCTAGTTGTTTTTCTGGGTGCAGTGAAGCTGTGCTTCTCTGTGTGCAAAGACAGAATTCAGTGAGGGCTCAATTGAAATGGATTTGCTCCTGTGAAGGATTCACAACAGGATATTGCCCAAGTTTCTGCATATGTGTTTCCACGAACTGAGGTGTGGGGACATTCATGCCGTATTCACCAACCTCACCACCACAGTTTTGGAGATGGGTGACCTGTTCTCTGGTACCTGGCATGCAACCAGTCCTGTGGCTACTGCCCAGAGCTGGTCCCAAAGCCTTTTCTTCTCACCAGATGTACCTAAGAGCTAGGTAGGAAATACTGATCAGCCAAACCAGAAGCATCTGAACAAGAGAGACCTGTCATATATGCCAGGGCAGTTATTTTTCTGATGGCTGCAGAAAACTGAAGTCTAGGGAAGGGGAAAACATGTCTTCTCTAATGGGTTAGAATTAGGAATTCCATTCCATGACTCAGGCTATTAAAGAACATTTCATGCACTTTTAGGGACTTTTTAACTAGACATATGTTTTTGCAAAGGAAAATTACCAAAAAAAGGAAGGTTAAATCAAACCAACCAATTCTATCCAGTCTTACCAGGAAGGAGAGATGATATCACAAGTCAGAAACCCTATTGTCATTTATACCAGAACACAGGCTTGGGGGCATATGTTATAGAAAGGTGCTGAAATCTTTTGGAATAGCTAAGTACCCTGTGAGCTGCAAATTCCACCAGCATCCAATCTTCACATCTTCAAGTTTTTGGCAACATGGGATACACAACAATTAACTGATAATTATAAGGAACTCACCACAAAAGGCTGTCTTGCAAAAGCAGGCAGAATATGCTGATTTTTCAGTTCACATAGATTTGCGTACTGAGTTCCACATAGATAGGTCTCACTCTGAACTAAGCAATGCAGCTTAGATGTCTTTCTAGAACTGGCAGAAGTTATAGGTAGAATCTAAGACTCACTGCATAGTACATGCCTGTTTAAAGAACAAAGGAAAAAAATGAAGGTGGAGAGAGAACTGATAAATTGTCTTTAAACATATGGCAAATAGTTATAAAGAAGTTGTTGGTGACTCTTTTACTCAAGCAATTGAGTCAAGGATGAAGGGGAAAATTTTCAATTTACAGCAGAGAAAATTTGGGTTAGAAACAAGGAACATAACTATAGTGGGATCAAGAAATTTAGAAATATACATATTCTTTTTTTCTGTAGCTTTTTGAGGCTTGACTGCTGTTTATGCAGTATATTCTGCACATACATCTGCCTTACTGAGAGGTGATAAAATTGCATTTTCCTTGAGACCCCTTTCCTTGTTACCCCTTTGCTATTGCAAAACTGCAATCTGTTTGGTTTTTTTTCAAAAAATAAATAATTATATCCAACTATTTGGATATCTAAACTGGGGTCTTGATTTGGCCCCAAAAATGCCAGACATAAAGGAGTAATTGTTAGTATTAAGTCCAGAACAAAACCTCCCAGGAGTTTAGATTAATTCAGATATGGGACTTTGATTCCACAGGTATTTTGGCTGGTTAGGAAATTAGGTCATTAACTATCATTATCATTTTAAAAGTTGTTTATGGAAGCTCCCTAGGTGCTTTCCAGGGATTCAGCAACTCCTGCACACTGCTGACATGCTGGGATGCAGTCTTCCCAAAGTCTGAGGAGGTCTAACTCTGTGGATTTGACTATGTTTTGAGCAACAACTGTTCAAAAAATGAAAAATTGAGAATTTTTACAGCCTCTCCATCCCAGTAATAGTCTGGAAGAAGGACCCAGGACTCCTCTCCCTATTCTCCACAAGCCCACAACATTCAAGATTTCTAGAGTGTTGACCAGGAAGGAAGGAAAGCAGTGCCAAGACTCACCTCAACAATAGATGCATCTCAGTAAAATTAAAGGAAAGAACTTGAGCTGGGTATGAAAATCCCAGATGTGAGAGCAAGCCTTGGTCTCAAGTAGAATTTGTCTTACCTTTTACACATTTCCCATAACTGCTCTTACCACATTAGGTAATTACCTGGTCCTTCTGTGTTTCAGCTAGTTGTGGGCAAGGCTGCCAAAACCTTGGAGGTTATCTTTGCTTAAGCATCCACATATTAAAAGGCTTAGTCAAAGCTTATCTCAGGTTCTGGAGGCTTCTGCACTGGCCTCTGCACCACCTTCCTGTGCAGGATCCAAAACCTTTTCTCTCCTCAGTCAAAGGCAGCCATGGACTTCGAGGAAATCCAGAAATGTCCTATCCTTAACCAAATATTTTCACAACATTGTTGACTGCAATAGCAGTACTATTACTAGAGAAGGGCTTTACCTCCGCATCTGAGGACTGGGTGGAGCCTTCCCCCGACGGAGACCCCGATTTTTGATTTAAACAGATTGTACAGTAGTGCCTCAACAACATTCACACTTATACCTGAACCCTGCAAGAGTTCAGAACTCTTTTAATTTTTGGCTCACTTCTGAACACTTGTGTTCCTACCCCAGCCACCAAATCACACAGTCTTTATTTTTTTACTGTCTCTATCTTCTTAGTTAACTGATAAAATAGTCATAATGGAACTGTAAAAAACTTCCTGGCTTTAAATCATCTTTCATGTGAGAATGAGCCAGGCACGTATCTTCAGCAACGCACAGTTTTGGAATTGTTTAAGAAGAAAAATGAAGCTGCCCGAGGATAATGGGAGGTGAGCCAAAGTGAGCTGAGTTTAGGTGGGAAAGAGAAATAATCAGCAGGGTACCAGTAAAGAGAGGCACGTTCAAATTTGTTTCTGGGCCTTCAGTCCTGCACTCGTTCCTGCTTGAAATTTGATATTGTAAAGTCCAAAAAATACCTACAGAGCTGAAATTCCTCCTATCACTGCAAATATTTCTTGTTTTCTAACTGTCACAGATTCCACTTTTCCGTATGTATCTCTTGTGTGGAGGCATGAAGCCATAGAAATCCACAGAAACTAGGCCAGATTCCTTAAAACATCCAAGTAATATAAGTCTGAAATTACTAGAGAAGCAGTTAAAATCTTTGTGAGTGGGTTTATTTGGTTGGCTTCCTTTTTCTTCTTTTGTTTTTTTTCCCCTCCCTGGACTTCTTCTGTTTCCTTTTCAATGTTATCTTAAGCTTTCAGGTTCCCTTTTCTAACCATCTTCTTGGAAAATGGGCTGTCATTTCTAAGCCATCTCCCCAATGATCAGTGGTTTAGAAATGTTTGTTTTTCAAATACCTTAATTGTATGGTCTACCCAGCAGTGATCAGCACCAAAAATTATATTTCAGAGCTAAACACAACCAGATGGAGAGAGAACAGCCAGCCATTTGAAAAAGCCTAAAAACTCTTTTCTGAGCTCCCAGTGTGGTTTGGTTGATCACTGGTTAATTTCATAATGATTTCTCTTTCAGATGGGTGAAAATAATCTAGGGTTATATTTATCTATCAGAGGAAAGAAGCAGGCTTTCAAAGACGACACAAGACATATCAATGTCAGACAGGCTGTGGAGCTGGTACAAATGCAGCTACTCCTTGCTTCAGGGAAACATAAAACCCCTTTCAGAGGCAAAGATGTTCTTTGTGACACACTCACATTAGCACTCACTCATCCTATTTGAAGACAGAGACTCCTTGCACCTTGTTTTTGCTCTCAGGTGGGTTGAATTACTCTCTTTTTTAATTCTGAGGGAAATGGGACAGAATAAAATACCATAGAAGGTATTAATTATATTGAGGAGAAATATTCTTTACCACTTAGTGTATTCACACGGACTTTATATTGAAATTTATACACCCTGGACAGTGCCAGATACATCCTCAGGAATCCTTTTACTGGCGTGGGTGAGTTTATTCTTTTCTCTTGAAGCTCTTCTGAAGGACAATTTATGTCCCACTTTACAGAAGTAGAGTCTTACTTCATTGTCAGTTTTCCTGTAAAGTCCTTTGACGATGCAGCAAGGTGATGGAAGACAGGTGGTTGAAGTGCTCCTCCAGTGGTCCAAAATTGTGCCTATTCTCTGTGGTTGAGAGTGGGACACATCTTCTAGAAGACAGGGCTGACAGTAGGAAATAACCTTGATGATCAGATACCACTCCCTTCTGCTCTGGACAATCAAAGGTACTTGCTCACTGTTGCAGTCTGGAAGGAAGAGAAGCTTCAGAGACCAACATCTTAACCAGGGGTTGAAAAAACCTCACTCTGTGGAAACAGATGCATCAAGAGTATGTCAGGAGAGGGGATGAAGGGCAAAAACATTGAGATTGCAGATCCTTGCATATATTTGGAGAGGAGCATCATCTGCATCCCCATTGGCCATCAAAACAGGATAATTCCATGCCCTGAACTTGAAGGAATCACTCAGTCTTGGAAGCTCCCTGGGCTGAACCTCAAAGTGGGCTTGCTGTGAAAAGCCTTCAACACTGTATTTTTTCCGTAACTTGCTGGGACTAAAATGAGTTGGTGTAGTTGAATGAACAGGCCAAAGAATTAAATTACAGCTGCAGAGTAGTTTAAGGATAAATAATTGTTTTCATTTCCCCTGTCTGTAAAAGGAAAGCCATGTCCAATAAGCAACGGAGGAGGAATGCTGGCTTTAAAGATTTTCTTAGCTTGCTTTGCTTAGGAGGTATTGAGATTCAGTAAGATATCTAGAAAAGTGCAGGGTATTATTCTGAGCAATTTTACACTGGTTTGATACCCCTAGTGCTTCCCAGCTGGTGTCAATGACACCTGGTGCAAGCAAGACCCAGCTCAGACAGCTGATTTTGCATGTGTTGCCTGAGAGAAGATAGGCACTTGCACTTCAAAAAAACCAAAAATAAATAAATCAACTGCTATGAAGTTGCCTCAAGCAGGAGCCCTATTTAAGGCTCACATTTAAAGGAGCAAGTGAGCTACTGTAGAAGTAAAATAGGCCCCCAGATACAAGGCCAACAGCCCGCAGGGTTTCTTACCAGAAAATGACCCTCAGGAGTCTCTGCAGCTGTGGGACAGTTTCTGATACCCTCACTTCAAAGGCAGTTCTTGCCTCAACAACAGGAGCCCATGTGACTGAGGGAGGAAAAGTCTGGTATCTCTTCATGGACATGTTTCACTGAGAAGGGAGGTTGGGAAGATGTAAATAGGTGAGTAGAGGGATAGAGGAGAATGGCTCAACCCCCTCCCACACAAACTCCAGGAGCCTCACTGATTTAAGAGTAAAGAGCGAGTGGATTGGACCAGTCAGAAAAGGATGTGGCAGGGAGCTGGGTGAGGCTGATTTTACTGCTCACTGAAGGATTAGAGAAACACAAGCCAGATTAAGTACACTTCATAGGAGGTAACATCCGTAAGAAGTGTATGACAGAAGAGAGGGAAAGAAGGAA